>WYDI02025049.1:0-26377 GCA_009867235.2 Psittacus erithacus | reverse complement strand
CTATTAATTAGCATGACTGCAGGTGACTGAGCACTACTTGGGACCACAGCTGCGGGGAGATTTTTGGTGGTGGTGCTCAGCACTTCCAGTTTAATCAAACTCCCACCAGGTTTACGATATCCCGATGCTTTCAGAAAGATGGTGGCAACCAGTTTTTGCTTGAAAATTGCTTGAGATTCTTATTAGTGTCTAATCAGTGATCAGATTTATTTATTCATGAGATGGCAATGGAGGCACCTGTGATGCAAGAGAGTTTAAGAAATCTCTTTAGTGGCAAAAAAGGCAGCTCTCTTCATTGGAAGTTGTCCCCCCTGCTGTGAGATACTAGTAAAGGGTAGCCAAAGTTTCTGCTCTAATGGTCACGCAGCAAAAGGTGCATATAAAAATAAGAACTGGAAATAATAAGAATAGAAATAATAACAATAAGAAAATGCTCAGCTGAGGGAAATTGAGAGGTTTTTCCATAGGGTAACTAAGCTTTTCCTCTGCAGGCAGTCAGCCCTATTCCATCTGCAGGTCTGGGTGGGAAAAGCGCTGCACTGAAGTCTCCACAGAGGTGTGACAGCATACAACACTGAAGGACATAAATTAGAGTACTTCAGGGGATATTACTGAACTCATTTTCCCGATGGTCTTTATTAACCTCTTTAAATAATACAACCCGCAGCAGGCTTCCCACACTAGGAATTGGAAGGTGCATGGGGAAGTCAAAGAAGAGTCAGAGCTCTTGCCATGCATTCCCTACCGCTTAACTATATTGTCGTTACCTCATTTGTTTTGTGCTATTTAGTGGGATGCTGACCAAGCTGCACAGGCAAACTGCCATTAATTATTAACAAATCGTCTAATCCATCAGGACATCAGCACTGCTATAATGTTTCCCCTGAGGAGACAAAAAGGGCCTTGAGTAAGGAGTTGGAGGTGTTCCAGGGAGAACATGCAGCCCCAAAAAACAGGCCTAGTTTTTAAGTTTGTTAAATGAAATTTCCAGATGTTTCCTTCCTTTTCAGAGTTACAGCACCAAAAAGGTGCAGCGGTTTTGAGAGGATGAAAATTCACCCTTTTACCTTGCTTTTGACCTGGTTTTGTTTGACTGATACCTGGCTCAGAAGATCCCCGGCTCAGAAGATACCCAGTATTATTCTGAAGACAACAAAAATCTCACTGACTTTACTGCAGTGTCTGGCTTCAACCTGTAGTTGTTAAGTCTTCTTGTGGCTCTGGGACAGCAACTCAGAGCCAAGTATGCATAAGGTATCAGAGATAGCTGAGTTGCCCTACTAGGGTCACCCCCAAAGAGGGTTTGGGGCAATTCCGCTCTTCCTGTGCTGTAATTCCCTATTGTGTGGCAAAATAAGTGCTTCACATGAGTTTCTGTAGCTGGATATGTATGTGTGTCTCCCAGTTCCCAGGTCTTATACTTTGGGAGAAAGCATCTGATAGTACCCACTGTCATTTTACTTGGCAGGTGGAAGCAGGAAGAACCTGAATAAAATGTTATCCATGAATCACTTGGATTTAAGCGGGGATTTTCATTTTATCTCCTGTTTCCAACCTCTCTTCTCCCCTCTTCTATTAAAGTCCTGTATTAGAAGTGAAAGGCCCATGAGCTTCTGTCTGGAGTAATAAGGATGCCTTCTGTCAGCTGATAAGGCTTCTTTCCTAACCATGAGAGCGAGCCTGTAAGCCTGCAGCTCTCCATGCTTAAATCTGGCCATTTCACTCTCCCTGTTTGCCAGCTCCAGGTGGCTGTGATTCATCTTTAAGCTCTGGAATAGCCGAGGCATTTTGGGGTGCATCTGGCTGCAGATGGTTTTGCCTCTTGTGGATGATACTGTGAAGAGGAGCAGTTGAGAAATATTTTTGGTGGAAAAAGTGGTTTCTTTGGGAAGAATTCCTTCACAGGAGCATTAAAACGCAGTCTGCTTGGTTCTTGTCAGAGATTGGTGCTAGTGTTCTATAAAATCACATTTCTGGTTGAAATGAAAGAGCATCTAAATAAGCCTCGCTGTCCCTTCATGATCTCCAGAACAGCCCGGGATGATATTAGCTTCCCTCAGGGTTTAATTTATGTCCCAGGCTTTCAGGAAAATACTGCTTCTATTCATCATGGCATCAGTATTCGGCGAATAAGTCTGCAAATCATAGAGTAATCCTTGTCTGCATTAAAGGCTCTATTAGTCTGGGGTGAGAAGTTTGAACATGGCAAAAATTACCCTGACGAAAGAAAGCAGCTTTCCAAAGGAAAATGATTTCTGAAGGGGTTTTGACTGCTCTGTGTGCTGCAGTATCTGGAAAGTTTACCAATAACGAAATACACTGCAATTTAACTAATTGCTTGATTAGGGGCAATTCTCGAGACATTATAATGTGTCAGGTTTTCAATGACAGGGCTGACAGACTAGTCTCATATTTTCCTGTTGCTATAAATCACAGTGTGTAACTTGCTAGCAAGCCTGAAGTATGGAAATGAGATATAATGAAATGCGCAACCACGCAGGCACTGTGGGGCTTGTATTTTATTCTAAGCAATAAAGCAAAGGAAAATAGCTCAGGCACAGGGAGTCTTTGTGTGCAAATGGACCCCTTACAAGCAACCTCAAGCCTTACACAATTAAGCTGAGATGCAGTTACATGGAATAAATAGAGACATTTCATCTTTCTTGTATGTGTTCAGTCAAAACACAGTTTGCTTCATCACTAAACTGTTCTAACAGGAAAGTGACAGCAAAAGGCATGAAGGTAAAAGAGATTATATATGAGGTGAAGGAAATGGATGCCTAACGGATCAGCTATAGCATACCTGAGGGTATGGGACTGAATTGCAAATATTCCTAGCTTGAGGATATCCTCAAGGATCTCTCGTGCAGAACAGAGGTTCATACAAATAGAAAGGGCTACTACAGTTTTATTAAGTCATTTATTATCAAGCCATATACCATGTTGGTGTAAGCTGATGATCCTTGTGTTATCTGATCAGGGCAATCCAACGGAGACAACCTCACTGCGCCCTCTGTAAACTCCTCAAAGAGGGAGCGCAGGGAGTGGATGATTCCTTGGCAGAGTTTTAAGTGCATCCTCCCATGCGACATGCACAGAAGAACACCAGGATCTGATTAATTCCTGGCTGATGCACGAAGCTGTGTGTGATTTAAAGGCTCAGTGAAAGTGGGGAGCACACATGGACATCCATAGAAACCTTTCTGTGGGTGTAGTTGGTGCCTCTGATTTTCTGGGGAGAGGAAAACCCACTATAAGATGGATTAAATAAAGTGCATGGGCATCTATATTCTGAACTCTTGTAGTGATTCCTATTAGGATTCAGGAAAGAAGAGGTGCCTTTTCAGTCCTTTTGTCAGGGAATTGCTCTACGATAAGACTTTGGCTCTCCTGTTTCAGGTAGATCATTGTCTCTGCTTTTGCGAGCACTGCTACATAATCTGGTTTGTAAAAATGCAAAGGTCTTTGCTAGTAAAAAAACCTCTTTCAAGAACTGTTCCTACAGGAGATCTGACACTGTCTTTGCTCAACACCGCGGCCTTTTTTGCATTTCCATCAATCAGCCCTCTTTCTCCATGAAAGCCTGCCCTGTAGCTCCAGATCCATTTCTTTTCATGGATGTCACTGCATGTGCCAGTGCCTTGATGGCTTTCGGTTCCTGGAATTTCACTGTTTCCTTTGTCTTTGCATCTGAAGCAGTTTAGATGCAGATCTGCTCTTTAATGACAAGTGGAGCATCAGTCAAGTGGATTACAGGGAAGCTGGCGGGTCCCAAAGGCTTTATGAAAATACACTCCTTTTTGGCAGGCAAATTGTCCCTTGGAAAGGAAGTTCTATCAAAGCTTCACTTGTCTGGGCCTGAGAGTTTCAGATCATTTGTAAGAAACATACATACTTCTTTTTGCCCACAACATGGATACCTTTGTTGAAGAGAAATGATTTCTCTTTACTATTGTTTTAGGGTCACATAAAATAAGAAAGGACAGCAAATAAAATGGAGTCCATTATGACTTATTACTCCATAACCTTTCCATTCAGACACGGTCTTTGAAAAACTAATTAAGGAACTAGTGGTGGCTAATGCATGCACTCAATATAATGCACATTCATCCTCTATTTTCAGCGAGAGCAGCCGACATTCATTAACATTGTACACTAGCAAATGAATTTCATTTGGGATAATGCCATCCGATTAAACTTTCCACAGCCCACTTAACTGGAGCTTTGGTGTGTGTTTGACAGACACTTTAAATTCCCTAGAGATCCTTTGCTTCCCCATCTTCATTGCATCCCTTTCTAAAGGCCAGATCCTGTCTGCTCTCAAGTTGATTAGTGACTTGCTCTTTCCCGGGCTTTAAGTGAGATGAATTGCAGAGCTAAATGTTGTCCCATGTGGGGAAAGGGAACAGAATGGGATCCAAAATGATGAAGTTAACTAACGGGTAGTTTTTCAATTATCCCTTCACAACCACAGCTCAGAAAATGGGGTTTAGGTAAGATGCTGGGCTGGGAGTCAAGAAATGAGTTAGCCTTAAACTTCATTCTGGAACTTGAGTGAGATCGTAGACCCTGTTGTTGTGAGGGATACCTCAGTTGAGCACTCACAAAATGAAGGCACTCTTCTCAGCTGCCATCTCCTTTTGGTTTGCAATGTGTTTCCACACCATTGGTCCTGCCTCTCAAGCAGAAGTTTGCTCAGTGGCTGTTACTATGGGACTCACATAGGGAATGCAGGAAAGATGCGAATTGAATGAGCTGCAGGGATTTGTGCTGTGAGAAGCAGAAGAATGGACAGCTGAGTCTTGGAGCCTCAGACAGATGGGCAGGATGGCACCATCCTCACCTCACGGGGATGACAAGTTATAAAAGCTCAGGCAAGCAGACAGACAGGAATCCTGCAGATGAAGCTGTTGCCACTACCAGCATGTGTTTGAAAGTGGAACCAGCATAAGTGGCTGCCAGACACCCACGTTCAGCAGGATGGGTATCCCACATCATGTGGGTTTTATTGAAATGAGATTCAAACAAGGACTTTATTCCTTATAGGTGGCAGACCTATGCAAATTAAAAACTGCACGTCAATAAACACACCCGGAGAGATTGCCTTTATCATGCATTTTCATTTTTATGGTAGTGTTTTTCTGTGTTTCCTCAGAAAAGCAAAGAAACAAATACTGGGTTAATAATTAATGGGTTGGCTAATTGAGTTGCTGCCCTTTTCACTTGTGTGATTAACCAATATTCACAGCTTTTTAAAGCTCTTTCCATTAGGATGAGAAGTGGTTGATGTCTCACTTGCGTCTTCTTTGCCATTAATTTATGAAAGACAGACACAAATTTCCGGCAAACAGCACAGACGCACAGCAGGCAGTTCCCTTGATGAGAAAAATCCCTGTCTGGACCTCCTGTGTGTGCCCTTCTGGTGAGATCTGCCTTGCTGCCTGCTCCTGAGAAATCACACAGACCCAAGGCGTCAGAGGGAGCCCGGCTTCATACAGTGACCCTGTACAATGTAAAACAAGGTGTGAAGGGATGATGGCAAGAGGTTATTTGAGATACGCTTCGTTAGACTGTGCTTTATAACAAGCACAAGGTGCTCTTCTGGCAAAATATCATCATGTTTAAAAACACAGAAACTCCTTAAGGACCTCAGGTGCTCTGAATACCCCTATGCCCTACTTACTTAATTCATTACCTGCAGCCATCTGAAAGGTCTTGACTGCGCCATTAATGAAGCGCCATGGTCCATACGGAGTCTTCATGGTCATGCAGGTAATCATTAGAAATCATCAACAAATCCAAATATAATATATAAAATATAATATAATACTCCATTGAGTAATGGCGATGGCATTTGGGGAAGCTGGGTCAGTTGGGAAAATGCTGGTTTTATCTTTCAGATCCATATACGGCACAGTATTTCCTTATAATCCCATCAACTTCAGTGGAGTGCTTTGTTTTCTACTTAGGTTGTTTGTATGGGTGTACTCCAACACAAACCTCTGCATACGTGCATGTGTGAGTTTGAGTGTAAATTCACATACATATGTATGTGCATAAACAAAACTGAATACAATGCTTTGATTTTTCAGTGCCCACAGCTGGGCAGGACTGGAATCACACTGTAACTTGAGAGGTGTGGGATAGGGTCACTTGGGTTTTGAGCTGTCCTCTTCATCCATCAGTTAGCACATGCTTCCTGGCACCAAGACAATGTGCCCAGTGTCCTGAGCTGGGCAAGCGTGTGTCTGGCAGCGAATTCATTTGGCCTGAGACAGCTCAGATGGCAAAAATCCCTGACTTATCTGCCAAGAAAACTGAAAATGTGCTTCAGCTGAGCTCTGTCAACATGAGAGGAGCAGAGGGCTGCCCAGTCAGCCAGAAGATGAATTTGTGCTTGTTCTGCCAGCTGCTGGAGATTGGAATGTCAATACAAAGCCCAGTAAACTTCTAGTTTCTAAAGTGCTGGCTGCAATGAGATCGTGGTTAATAACAACCTGATCTACCTGAGCTCATGCAGCAATCTGCAGCATGGTCTTAGGGCCGGTAGTGCTGCCAATACCCTGGTTTATCAGGTCTGCTTAGGTGTGTGATCCACCCAAATTAAATCTTGGCCTCCGGCAGCTTCACTTCTCAAACCTTCCATGTGCGAAGCAAAGGAAATAATTAAAAAGAAAAGCCAGCTACTAGAGATTGAGAGATTAATGTATTTCATTAGATTGCTTCAGAGAAACGGAAGCAGAGAGGGGATACTGAATGCGCGCAAGCAAATATCCTCCTAAGAAAGGAATGAGCCCCCAAAAGTGATGGAGGTCAGCCCTTATCAAAGGGCTGCTAAAATCTTTGTGATTAAACAGGCTTTTAAAAGACCTAAAGAGGCTAAAGACCTAAACAGGCTTTTAAAAGACCTGAAAGGCTGTTAGAAGAGAAGTGCAGGGAGTGCTGAGGGATGCCTGGTTACCAAAATGCCTCATTACAATGCTTCCCCCAAAGTTCACTTCTGTGGAATATGAAAAGCACAAAGAAAATATTGAATGCAGAGATTTTTCCTTTGTTTTTATCTTGGCTGGATTAATTAAAGGTGTCATTGATCCTGACAGGAATGCCTTGGGCTAATATGGCCGATGCTATGCTTGCTACAAATAGCTGGTGATGAGGGTAGAAGCAGTGATCTTTTTATGCTGTATTATTCCATTCGAGTCCACTTGAGTTCCTTCCAAACAACATTTCTCACTAGAATTATTACATCCTTCCTCTGTTTATTGATAATGTGTGGTAACTTATTCCATGAGACTGGAAATGAGATTGGCGGTTGGTAACTGCAGGGTTTTCATTTGTATATTCTTTAAATGCAAAGCAATAATTTATTGGTAAAGAGAAGGTGGGACACGATTCCCACCCTGCTACACTGATATCTGAGCACTGTTAAATTAGAGGAATGCTCATCTTGCAGCTCTCACAAAGCAGTTCGCTAAATATTTCTCATCATAGCTGAGATTCAGCTGTCAAATGCCATCAGGTCCGAGATTGCAAAGATGGGAAGTATGGAATCAATGCATCTGTGGGCAGAGGGCAGGTGACAGGGTCAGAAGCACACGACAGATCCATTTCTCCCACAGCCCTGTAATTTGTTGTGTGACTGTCACTGCCATTTATAGCCAAGGGGTTGACTTGGTGACCCATAGGTGATTGATGGGCCAAAGAATGAAGCGTCTGTCTTGACTGTAATAAGGCTGTAGCCATGGCAATACTTGGATGCCTTAAAGGCATGAATGTATTTATCCCTGTAGTGCCCTTTGGAGGTTGGGCAACGATATTCAGATTTTTATGTTATTTATTTTGGAGACAGCAGGAGAATAAATGAGATGTTAAAGGTGACAGGGAGCATTTCTTGCAGAAGCAGGAGCTAAAGCATATTCTTCCAGCTTGCAGTCTCGTATCTTGACCACAGGATTCACTTGTCAGGTGATGTCCAAAAAACCTGATCTATTTAATCTGTTCCTCTGGGTTTTTCTGAATATCTACATGTTGAAAATATATCTGCAGGAGATACGGTTTAAAAAGCTTTTTACTGCTTCTGCAAGAGTGAGATCACTTTAAAATCAGCCGTGTCCTGTTTTCAGTATTGAAAATTTTTATCCTTGATGGGAAAATATCAGTTGCACATTGGCTTTCACTCCATGTCCACTTATGCTTGATGTCTCTCTGAATCAGTGATGGCTACATTACAGGCGACACGTAGACAGCGATCAGGTGCTAAATGAAGCTTCATCCCTTTGATGAGAACCCTCAAAGACAGAAATAAGGCGGCTGAAATTTTAGATCTTACTCAAGAAACACCTCGTTTTTTCTATAAACCCAGTAAATGCCTATCTGTTACCAGGGACAGAGCTTCCAAACGAAGCTACTTCCAAACAGCATCATCATGAACAGTTATTTACTCGGTGGTGTGTAGCTATAGAAAAAGAAGTAAGATCCTTTCTAATTGAAAAAGAAGAGTTGTCCATCTGGGCTCCACTTCTGTGACAACACTTCTTTTTATCCCTCATTCTGAATACCCTTAATTGCTCCTTTCTTGCCATCTTTGGGCTGTGCATGCTCCTCCCGGAGCTCCAGCAGGCTTCTAACAAGAGCTAGGACATGTGATTATTCCCACTCTCTCTGTTTTCACTATGTCTGTAGTAATAGCCTTCCTTTTCCCAACAACCTTTGCTGTCAGCAAACCATTACCATATGATGCACATACACTGAGTACCTATTCAGGGTAATACACCAGGACACTGTATAATACACTGTCCTGCTGCTGAGCTTTAGCTAATCCAGTGTGATGTCAGATGCACCATGACAGGACTCACTATTGTATACCAGGATGCATTATCTTGCAAAAATTGCTGGGGCCGTACTTAAAAGCTCTCCTTCTCCACCAGCATCTCCTGTCAACGTGAAGGGGCTGTCTATTCCTGCAGGGCTGATAAAGGCACCTGCTGGTATCAGATGGATGGCTGCTTGCTTCTGTGCCGCCCTGTCCTCTCTTGACCATCCTTGAGAAGGGAAGAAAGGCTGTCAGAGAGGAATCCTCAGGATGCCACCAAGCTAAACCCCTGCCAGTGAGCTCAGTAAGCTTTACCTGTCACAGCTCTTATATGAAAATGAGTTGGGTAGAGAGAGTAGGGGGCATGGAGGATGCCAGCGAAGGATGGGGAGAAAGGAAGACCCTGTAGCCATATGCAGCCATCCCAAAAAAGATCAAATGAGAGGCGTGAACACAGCGCCTTCATGGATCCTGGCAAGAAGTTTTAATCAAAGTCACTTGCTGTAGCAGAGTGACCTCCTCTTGCTCCCAGCTATCACATCAGATGTGATGCTTTCTAAGGTGGGCTACAAGAGCAGAGCAGTATTTCTATCTGTCTGGGGTGTTTTTCTTTCCTAAGCAGTGGACACAACAAACTCACATTGCAGGCAAGGAGAGGAAGATGAAGCTGTTATGTTGTGGTAAAAAACACTGACACATCCCATGACTCTTCTGGGTCCCAAGGTCTGTCAATAGCGCTCTCAATCCCATATTCCCTTTCTTCTCTCCAAAGTTTATATGGAGAGATAACTGCTTGGAAAATTCGAGTGCCTTGGCTTTGCCTCTGTCGTCCATCCCCACGCGTCCCACTGAATTTAGAATGCAGAGTGGGCACTGCTCATCAGTGCACAGACCCCACAGCGCATCTCTGTCTGGGACAGACTCTGCATTACGCCATCACCCCAGGGTGCTCACAGTCAAAGATCCTTAGATTCTGTCAGCTTTCTGCTCCCTATCTTGCAGGTCACTGCACGTCATTACTTGTGGCACCATTACATGCCCCTATAATGAGGGAATTTCCCCCATCTGCCTTGGTTCTGCTGAGAGGGAAATCAATGCAAAATAATACACTATATCTGGGAAACTGATCCAATTGTTTCTAAAGTCATAGAGACTGTCATCTTCCATCCTATTATTTCTTCTAAGAATAAGGCCATACTGTGAGCCAGCAGAAGCAGTAAGGAGGCTGGTTATTTTGTTATCATTATTAGAAAATATTTTATTCTTCTGAAATAATAAATAAAATAGAGAGTTTGAATCCTCTCACCAATGCAGTTACAGCTGTTTAATTCATTGGACCTCAGTGTGACTCCATGTAGCATACTGTACATTGGTCTGAACCCCAGATCTACCATCTGGAAATCAGCGGCAAACTCCCCTTTTCTTTCCACAGAGAGACAGATTTATGACAGCTGCTGCCATCTCTTCATTTTTATAGCAGACTGTTAATTTAGACTTCTCATTCAATTCCAATCCAGAGAAAATACCAGTCCACAGCAGCGCTGACAGTCATTCTTGTTCCAGAAACAATAACACTGCCTAAACAATAGAATCTTTATTGTGAAGACTCAATAAAAGTTATGCTGATACTCAAGACAAAAAATGTCATCTTCAAACCATCGAAGGAAAAAACTCCCCTTCCTGTCACAGTGATGAGCTGAAAATAGAACTGTTGATCTGATGCTCCTGGACCTCTAGATCTTAAAGGCAATTTAAACTAAATGTAGGCAAGGGACTGGCCCAATTAAAGCAACAGAAAACCAGAGACACTCTGGCTTTGCTGGTGTCTGTTGTAAACTAAATAACCCTGGTGAGGAATAGCTTCTACCAGCAGATCGATGTCCATAGCATCAACATTTTTCCGGCTTTTCTTATTAACCTGCTGTGCCAAGATGGAGATGTCATATGCCCATGGCTTATACACATTTCATATCACTGCTTCCCAAAGGCAAAAGTAGTGCTTCTAACTTCAAGGCAGACACTGGTTTTACACTGAGCAGAGCCAATGCAAACCCCAGAAAACAGCCCACTACCAGAAGAAACTCCTTGTTCAGGAGCAGTGAAGGAGAAGCAGCACCAGGAGACCTGGCCATTTAGCCAAAAGGTGAAGAAAGCAATTTCTTCTCTTTACCTCCTCAAGCAAAAGAAGACACTGAAAAAACCATATAACTCACAGAGATTTCATTTCTTCCGAAGAATGCTTTGTGTTGACCTCTATTCCAACTTCTGCCCTCACCATACATCTTATAACTTGTCATTGTTGAAAAGAGAAGCTCAGGAAACAGAAGAACAGAAAAATCCCAATTCACCCTTACCCTCCTATCCCCCTTTCTAGAGCACAATAAGAAGAATCCTCATTCAAAAAACCACTCCTTTTAACTACCCACACATGCTTGAGATGAGATGGTTTTATCCTTGCAGCAGGTGATTTCTCATTGCTAAGTTCTTCCCTACCCAATTCACATCAGAAGAAGCAAGTGAACGGCAGAAAGCTCAAAGGTTCAGCAGCTCCTGCTGTGGCTGTCACTACAGATCTGGGAGAGGCAAGAACAAGAGAAGACAAACCTGATGGATGATAGAAAATGCAAAAGGCAGCCCATTGCCCTAACACAGTCTGGGCACTGTGGGCTAACCTGCATCTTCTCAGGGATCTTCTTGAGATGAAGGAGAAGCTTTTCCCTGTGCTCAGGAATCATAGAATGGTTTGGGTTGGAAAGGACCTTAAAATCATCCAGTTCCAACCTCCCCCATGGGCAGGGACACCTTGCACTAAACCATGTCACCCAAGATTCCATCCAACCTGGCCTTGAACACTCAACTCCTTTTGCTTTGTGCTTGTGTTGTTTAATGAATATAATTAAAGCTGAAGTAATTATGAATGCCGTTGATATAATGGTAGTTGGTAATCACATAGCTAACCTTAGTATATATAATTTTCAGTAGCTCCCTTATGCATATTAACATGAACTTGACATTTTGATGTCATATTTGAAGCCTGACCTATGGGACAGATGCAGCAAAAGAATTGCTTTCAAAGGCACTTGAAATAGGCTTTGGTAAGGCTCTACTCACGTGGTTCCACATGAGAGATTAACAACACCAAGAGAGGTTTTTATCACAGTCGCATTATCAGCGAGACATGACAGAAAGTATTTGGGTCACTGGGAATGAAGAGACTGCGAAAACCAAAGATATACATGAAAAAGAGTAAATATCAGGGATTGCCTTTTGTAATTAGGATCCAGAGAATTTAACAAATGAAATTCCTTGCACAATATTCTTGGCCAAAACCAGATCCTCTAGGTATTTGAGTGCCAAGGGTTTGATACATACATTTATTTCTATGCGTGCTCGTCCCAGCATGAAAAAGGGTAAGTGCAGATTAGTGATACACAAATGAAGATGAGAGCCTCTTGGCAGCAATGGGCTTGATCCTGTACCAAAGCTGTGCCGTTTTGTTCCCAATAAAACAGCAGCAGCTGAGGAGCTGTTGGAATGCCCAATGTGTAGGACTGAAATAACCAGTCCCTGAAGTTGCC
Organism: Psittacus erithacus; assembly: GCA_009867235.2. Lineage (NCBI taxonomy): Eukaryota > Metazoa > Chordata > Aves > Psittaciformes > Psittacidae > Psittacus > Psittacus erithacus. The sequence goes on along the minus strand of WYDI02025049.1, from coordinate 13,987 downwards.
AGAACATGATGGAAGAGCAGTGTCAGGAGGGTCTTGTCCAGATCCTCTCAATGGGTAGGAATCTCTAATTATCAAGTCAGGCAAGGCCATCTATATTGGAGCACAGCTGACAGCCTTCTCTTGCGTGGCCAAGATGAGTATGTCATCTGTGCCAATCAGGTTGTGCAAATGCTTGGTCAGATTTCCAAGGGTTGAGCAGAACCAGATTTCTACTGAACAAACAAATCCCTGACAGGACACTTCTGCAGATGAAACAAGGGCTAATTTCATGATGGGGTGATTTGTTCCCATCTACCTGAGCTTGCTTTGGAACAGGTCTTTTCTCTTCCTTTAATGGATAATTACTCTAACATGCTACAGATGATGCTATTTTCTGTTATATCCTGCTTCTTTTTCCTTTTTTAAGCAACAAAAAATAAGTCAAATTATTTTGTCCTTTTCCTTTAAATGTATGGATTTCAACATACATAAATCAACACACTTAATAGAAAATATGCTTCCTGAAGGAGTTTAAAGAAGTAGACAGACCCATCATGAAACATACACAGAGCATCTGCAATAGAATTATATCATATGAATCTATTTGAGAACATTTGTCATCTTGGGACAAAGCTATAGCCGGGAAGGAGTATGAAATGAGAGCTTTCTCTTTGCTGAACATATTGCTGCTAGCCTGGCTGGAAACCCACAAACGAAGAAACCTTTTAGTTTATTTAAGTGCCAGATGCCTGATTTAAAGCAAATTGGGCCTGATCCCAAAGCCTATCAGAGATGATAAGAAATCATCCTTTGAATTCAGCTGGCTCTGACCCAAAATGGCAAGCTGGTCTCCTACAGTACATTTGTACCACATTCAGTGTCACTGACCAAGAGTATTTATGTATTACAAATGCTCTCCCTACATTCTGGATTTGAAGTTTGGGCTGTGCTTACTAACACTTACTGGAGCTCATAAATAAATACTCCTTGTGTATTTGGCCTCAGTTTTCAGTATGAACTTGTGGCACTGGTGCTATTTTGAGGCTTCCACTTCTGAATTAATATGCTTGGAGCAGTGCAGGGGAAGGACCTTGTGAAATTTTGTGCTAGAAAATCAAGTTGTCGCTATCATTTCATCCCAGCCTGTGATGGGGACTTCAGAGAGAAGCCCAAACCAATTGGATAATGTATAGGCAGCAAGACCAAGGAAGTATGTAACGGAGCTGAGAAATAAGCAGAGAAAAAGCAGACTTGTTACAAAACTGGGTAAACAAAATAAGTGATCATTTCCCCAGGCTGCCTTTTCAGTAACAGATCCTTTCCTCATGTTTTTAAATCCTCACTGGACTACACCCTGATGTTAGGAAACGCTCTTCTTCCAACCATATCAATGTCGATTTAATGTGGCTATAAGGTGGCAGTGTTTTAACTGGCTAGGTGTTTGGTCCAGCTTCATTTAAGATGCCCTCTGGCCTCCCAGGAGCAATCAATGGTGCCCTGAAAACTGGTGCTTCAGCGTTTCAGGGACAGCTGAAATAGTAGGGGAAGGCTAATGCGTGTTCTTAGTGCATCTGGAGTCTGATGAAGAGAATGAACAGAGCTGATAAAGGATGCTCACAATTAAATCCAAGCCACATAATACAATCAGGTGAAGAACAGTTTGCCCTGAAGCTTTAATTCTTATTGTCAAAGAAAAAGCATTAATGCTATTTCATCTACTGCTACCTTGGCTCACTTCTTCACCAGCAAATACATTTGTACACCTCAAAGCTAAGATTCCAGCAAAAGTAACTCAAAATGCTGCTTCTTTTCTACATAAATTCTTGTTTTGGAAGCCTGGCTTTACATCTGAGCTCACTGAGGGTCACTTTAGCTGGTTGTTATGGCAATATCTACGTCTTAAGGAAATTCTAACAAAACTGAGAGAAGGGAGAAACAAGTCAGGCCCCATCAAAGTTATGGTTTCAAAGAGTGAGAACTGGGAAGAGAGCGGAGCTGTTTCACTGTGGATGCAAAACAAAGCTGCACAGGTTTTCTTGTCGTTGGTTCATGAGACAATGTCATCCAACAGCGGTGGCTGCAGGTTGGGCTGCTTCTAGGCATATAATAATAGACATTGGGATATGCTTGCTAACCATTATTTGCCCATGATTGAGAAGGTAATGCATTATTGTCCTTGATTACACAGTGCACATCATCTCATCAACCACCTTCATGGAGCTTGCTCATGCAAACCCCTCAATTAGGGATTTGCATTGTGCAAATTGGATTATTTCTGCTCTGGTCTTTCTGCTTCCAATAGTTCCTACATCAGTCTGTGAATGTGGTGTATTTGTGTTAATGCTATTGCTGCTCCTGCCAAAGGAACTTTCTGCCTGGTGAAAGACACGTTACAGCTGGAAAATGAGTATTGAGAATCACTCCAGCACAGGAATATCAATTCCTGCTAATCCAAGCAAAGTTCCAGTGTCCAAAGTCAGATTAACATAGCTCCACTGTGAATGGTATTTAGCTGAAAACTAACTGGATATATTCTCTATCCAAAGGTGTATAGATGTACTTCTTTTGCTCTGATAGAAGGCCACTGGCACGGGCTCCTCCTGATTTTAAAATGCTGCCAAGGAGATAGGATTGCATAGAGCTAAGATAGGCTGCAGCCCTGCTTCGTACAGTGCAGCCAGGGGTGATTTCAGCTGCCTGGGACCTAGAGGGAGAAAGAATCTGTGTCTGGTGACTGCCGCTAGAAATGCATATCGTAGCACAGGAGGATTTTTTTACCCCATACATATTGCTTCAGTTCCACTTTCTAAGTCAAAAACCAGCCACAAAATTAGCTACAGTGCAAACGAATAAAGGAGCTGAAAAAGTAACGTTGAGTAATGGCACAAGAAGAAAGGAAATGTGCATGTAGCAGCCCTGAAAAAAAGACAGACCTGATTAAATGTGGTGGCAATAATTTCACACAATGTCCTTCACATGCAGCATCAGAAAATGGTTTGCTGGATGAACACACCTAGAATCAGCCATGGGTCTATTTGGAGCTTAATGCTATAGGTTGCAGAAGTGATTCTGCTCCCTTTTCCAGATGTAACCCTTCCATTGTCACATTTTGGCTGTGCTAAGCCAAGGAGTAGATGTGAGGGCTGGCTCTAGACCCCTTAATCATTTCTTGCTTTCAAATGACAGCAGCACACACCCTGCCTGAGTTGCCAGGAGTGCTGTTTAGTATGTGCAGCAAATTGAAGGATAATGAAAATAGCAGAAAATTCATTATTGTTGGAGGAAAGATGTTAGGAGTGACGTAAACTGCGAATCACTGCAGAATGCTGGGGCTGAAAGGAAGAAATGAAGTATGAGAGCATTCTTTTAGGATACTGATATCTCCACACCAGTGGTTTTGCACAAAAACCAGAACTTGAGAGTGATGCTGCTTCCTGCTCTGGCTCTGAGCTTCACCAAACTGCCTGAGTTTCTTCTGACAGCATGTACAGCTATTCTTTTCTGTGCTTGTAGCATGAACTGCAAACACTCCTGGCAGTTGCTGTGCAGCCAAGTGCCTGATAAACACATGCAACTGGGCACACAATTCAAGCATATGTGGATCCAGCTCCTCTGTTCTCAAGCCTTCCATGTTCCAACCTGCTCCATCTCCTGTCGTTTTGATATGTGGTGAGTGATGTCCATCTCAGAGGCAGATACTGTTGGCAGAAGTTTCCCCTTTGCCTTTGGCTACCTTTTCAGCAACTGATTCCTCTGAATCTCACAAATGAAGGCAGGATTTTTCTTGGCCATGGGAGGAGATTCCCTTGTTGGCATTATCCAATAATTAACTGCCTATTTCCAAGAATAAATCAGGACAACCAGGTAGAGCAAGCCATTCTGTTCATTCCCCATGTTAGCAAGATGTCCCTCAGAAGGGAGGTGCATTTCAATGTGTTTCTTCTCCTATCCTAATTTCTTCTTTGTTGTCCATAAGGGGACTAATAAGATGCTTTGGATGTCAGAACTAACCTCCTGGGTCATCCTCTCTACATGGGGTGTAACGAGGTTAAGCAGAGCTCTAGCTGCTTACATTACAGCCTGTGACATCGGAAGGTATCCGTTTGCTCATCAGAGAGATGGAGGTTGCTATGTTACATAGTTTTCCTGATGGAAAAAAGCACAATTATTACAAGGCACTGTTATTTCCTGTCACATTCAATAAAATCAGCTTGGCTTTCGGAAGGTCCTATGAGGAAGGCATCAGGGTGAAAATTCATAAGTGCAGACTCAGAGACACTGGTGAATAAGACCTTCTGTCAGTCACTGCTCCGCAGATCCTTTTTTTAGGGAAGGAATGAGTAAACTTGGATTAGGGGATCTCGCTGTGTGATTTGCCAAGCATTTCAGAATGTCCACCCTATGTGTAGTGACCAGTGATGAATGCAGGTTGTGTTACTGAGCTTTGCCCTGCAGCAAGTTGGGTTATAACCGCTATGCAGCTGCGCCTGATGATGGATGTTGACTGGTTACCATGGTGGCTCCTTGCAGAGAAGTGGCTCTCATTAAAGAGGAAGTGCCTCACAGCATAAGATGTAAGCAAGGATGAGTGGGCAGCATCCTCAGGGGTGGGCATCCCTGATAAGTAAAAATAAGCTCTAAGTAAAATGGAGCTTATGACAAACCCATTGGAGGGAAAGAAAGGGCTTCTTTTGCTTGAGTTGGTACTATGCTGAAGTTGGTGGCTTCCTTTTGTGACTGGTATTAGCAGGGTCTCCACAGCTAATAGGAATACTTTCCTAAGGAGAATCAACTCCCAGCGCTGTTGCTGTTGTCACATCCGTAAGTACTATCAATCATCCTTCCTATCGTAACATTAAGGGAAATTAAAATGGTGACTTGATTTCTCCTGACAGCAAAGGATTCGCATTTTTTTGGCATAATTTTACTTATTGGGAAACCAAACGCTTTGACACTACTGTGACCATTTGACCATGTCCCTGCCCATGGCAGGAGGGCTGGGATTAGATGATCCTTAAGGTCCCTTCCACCCCAAACCATTCCATGATTCTATGTTTGCTGATGTTACCCAACTGTTTGTTATCAAGCTTCTGCTTGTTTGTGAGAAGACTCCATGGGAAAGGGGTGAACTGCTGTTGTATTTCAGTGTGCAGCCTGCCTTGGCAGCAGCTTGGAAATGCACCATAACCAGGGAGCCAGCAATGACATGTGCCCAATCTGTACATGGAGCATTAAACCCAGACTGCTTCTCCCTGGGTCTGCAGGGTCCACATCTCACTGGGCTTTTGTCTGAAGCGCAAGTGACAAAAAGCAAGTAGTTTTCCTGGAAAAGCCTTTGTCTCTCAGGAAAACTTCATCCTGCGAAGCATTGGCAGCTCTTTACTGACTTCAGGGGACAGGGGAAACTTGCTTGGATTCTTACAGCACAAAGCTCATCAGGGAGTTTTAAAACATGAAGGTGCCTGTGATTTATAGAAGCCGCAGCAGTAATTTAATGCACATTTATTTTGCATGGGGGTTTTGTAAATGCAGCTCAGTAATACCATTGTTTCCCCATCTTGCCCTTTCTGTTATGAGCTCTTTAGGATCTTTATTGTGGATTCCCAAGAATACATGTGTTTAAATTCAAACGTGACCTTTGGAGGGGAACAGCCCATCTTCTGCACTTGTGTCAAGCCTGTCGGATAATGAATTGACAGGACCTGACTTTCTGACATGGACATTTCCACTTTAGATCATCCCCTATAGACATTAGATCCTTTCTAGTATGTGAATATTAAATTTTCTATAATATTAAATTTTGAAGCCAATTGACCCATCTTAATAGGCTTGTCCTTGTCCTTGCTTTGCCAAGCATCGCGCTGAAATAGCTTATGTCTCTGTCTGCCAGAGACACTTTGTTAGTATCTCCGGGGAAAATGGGAGCAATCAACCTTGCTGCAGCATTGTTCCAAGCAGTGTGCGCAGCAGAGGGGTTGCTGTGTCATCCCAAGAAGTTTGCAAGCAGAGGGATTGTGGGCACATTGCCCCATTAGCTGACAATGCCAAAAACCTCAACGCAACCCCTGTTTAAGCGAGGGAGCTGGGAAACCAGGGGTTCAAGGCTGCTTTAGCTCATTTGCCCTGCAACCACCCAAAAGTTACTACAAAGGAGGGGGGAGAACTGAGGAACTTCTCCATGGAAGCGGGCATCAGTGGGTTTTTATTGACCGGGTTCCACCTGTCAGGCTTGTCAGTGCTGAAAATGGATGTTTGCAAAGAGGAAAAAGTCCTTCCCCCTCATCCACCCCCAGCCCTCCTCCCTCCCCACTGGCCTGACTCCAGGCTCCAATGTGACATCTGAGCAAGTTTATTTCAGCATCTGCTGTCAGCAGGAGTGGAGGAGTTTGTGCAAAGAGGCATCCCACGGCTCCGGTTCCTAGCGGATATTTTGTGTCTGATCTGTGTTTGGGAATCATTTCCTTTGGATGCTGTTGGGAGAGTGTTGTGACTCACGCCCTGGCATTTAGGCTCAAGTAGCTTCTGAGACGCACTGGTGCTTCAACAACAGCATTGCAGGTCTGCACAGGTGAGGTGAGATGATCAGGATGAGCTGTCCATCTTCAGAATGTCCCAGGTACCACGGTATTGGTCTGTGAGGGACAGTAATCAGCTAGGAAAAAGAAACTGTGATGAATACCCACTGTGTGTGTGTATATTCTTTGCTTTTCATCCATTTCATCCAGTGACATGATAATGACTTCAGCTAGGGGCAATGAGGGGAAATGGGAAATCTGACGTAATAACTGAAGCTGTTCCCAGCAGGGAAGATCATGAAGCAACAGCTGTAGCTCTGTGTGCACACTGAGCTTTTTCCCCCTCTTTACTACTCCAGAAGCAAGTGTATGCTCATCTCTACTGAACAGAATCACCAAGCACAGGTTTCAAGACAGAAGTCTGAAAGTAAAGAGAATTCTCTCTTCCTTGTCTCTTTTCCTTCGTTTAAAGGAATATGCATTTAAATAAAGGAAAATGTGTGTGAGGATTTTGCATTTGAGTTTCAGGGATAATTAAGGGTGAAAGGAAACAATTCTCTCCTGCTGACAGTAGGAGACAGAGGAGTGAGCAATCCACCCACAGCCATGTTGTCTATACTCCAAAGTCCACTCTGTAGATGACTTCCATGCTTATAGCTCTTCCCCTAATGGAGCTATAAGATAGGAAAAACTTAGGTGGTGAAACCAAAGGAAAAAAGGACCAAAACTTCCAGTTATGGGGAAAATTATTTTATTTAAAGAAAAGGAAAGAGGAAAGAAATTCCTCTTGTACACAGCTGTCACCCAAGAGATCTCTGCTTCCGCAAGATCACCTGAATTCCTGAGACAGAATGTGTCAGTCCAACTTTATGCCAGCAGACAACTGAGATTGGTATTCTCAGGTCAAACCTGTCACGTTGAATTAACAGTTCATAAGCACAAGAGGTACTGTTCCCCCACGTGAATAAGGACTGAGACATCACCTGCGCAAGTAATTGTATTAGTTTTGAATCAACAATGAAAACAAAGGATAGACAATTATCTACTTAAGTTCTTCATCCTTTTTGGTAACATCATCATGCAGAGTAACTGAATTACCTCTGAGTTCTCATTTGTTGTGGGGTTTAGAGGGCACCCTTTCTCCCTTTCTGCCCTCCCTGTGCAGTTATGAGCATGAGCACCACAAATAGCCTGATGTGTTTCTGTGTCTGCATCCAAGGATGGGAGCATTGGATCAAAACGGGCTGGTCCCTTACCTGATTCCTGGAAATGTTAAACTACAAACTCCTGGTGTGTGTGGTTTAAAAGGGTTGGGGAGCTGCCAGCCAAGGGGATAGGAGCAGAGTAGAGAAAACATAAGGTTCATGCACCAGGATCCCACAACACCTCTCGAAGTTTGACACGGCTGAGATGCAGTTAGATTTGGCCTTTCCTAGTTATTTTTCCATCACTTGGGCTGCACCCAGACAGGGTTGGCACTCCTGCTTGGCACTACACCTCCAACCATCAGGCTGCACTAAGTGAGCAAGCAGGGATGGCTCCAGGATGCTGCACGGAATGTGAGCTTATGCCCTTGGCCACAGACGTTCAACACAGGCACCAACAGCTCATGGTTTCCAGTGGTAGAGGCTGTTTTTTAGGTGAAAACCTGGCTGTTTGCAGCTTGGTCCCTTTTTCTGCACAAAGCATTAACTTTCAACTGCTTTTTTGCTTATCAGAAATATCTGGTGCATCTTTCTCTGCATCATACCTGGCTGGTATGTTCTCTATTACAAACACTTATAAAGGGGGTTGTGACACTTCTGAAACAAAGCAAGGTCTGCCAGAGTCAGCTCTTGGATGGGAAACCACAATTAGAAGCTGTTGGAGATGTCAGAAAAGGCAACTTTTTCACCCGGAAAGTGAGCTGCTCTTTCAAAAGAATGCTTAAAAAGAAGCTGATCTCTGCTTACAGAAGCGCTGCCCTTCAGGTGAGCTGCAAAAGTGAGATACAACCATACATGGCTGCTCACGATCCCCATGATGGGGCTAGAATATCTGTCTGTGATAGCTCAGTATCTTCACCTAATCCCGGCTGTGCAGTCCCAGATTTGTCTGTCTCAGATTTACTTTCCATGTATCTATGCAAATGTCATGCATTAACTCAATACGTAGCATTGCTCCCACCACAGTTTGTGATTTATTTGAGATGAAATCCACTTTTCTGCATCACAGATTTTCTGGGTACATCTGGTTACGATGAGGCCTCAGTGCTTGACTTTTGAAACATATTTTCTAGTAGCCCTGAGCAGTTTAAGGGAAAATAAAGACTTTTATCTGTGAATATTTATGGCTACAGTTGAACTGTATTTTAGATTGCAACTCATTATTGTTGGTAGAATAGTAGTTAGAAGCCAGCAGTCAATTTGATTGGCATATTCTCTCTTTTGTGCTTGACCAGGCACAATTTATCTGAAATCTGAATCCCGTAAATCTCAGTATTTAAATCTCATTAAAGTTTTGGTCGTATTAAAGAAAACAAAGCTAGGAATAAATCTGTCCCCAGTGCCAATAAGCCAGAAGTATTTCTGCTCACAAACAGTCAAAATGTAGAATTGACTTAAGCCATTTTATAGAGTAGATACTTTGATATGAACAGAAACAGAAATTATCTTCAATTTAAACATTCATGGGGTGTAACCACAGCTGCTCGAGTGAAACTTCTGCTTGTTAATCCTAAATAAAAGGAGCTGGGTGGAAAGATGTGAAACATATTTGCAGTGGCGATGAAATAAATCAAACTAAACACACACTTATTTTAAAGCTCTGGGTCTGACCGCTTTTTTCCACGTTTAACATTTGGAGAATAGGGATGACTGGAAAAACAACTGTGATGAAAAGATGGATGCGGGAAGAGGGATGCTGGTAACGATGCAGCTTGACATGCTCTCGGGCTGTATTTGGCAGCAGATAATTCTGCAAACCTCCCCAGGTTTGAATGGTCAGCTCCTTCCTTGCTAACCCACTTCTCTCTTTCTCCTGTAAGCCAGGTGAGTGTCCCACTCTTCAGCCTCCATAGCACCAGCTCAGATCCTCTTTCTCCCTTTTTATTCTCCCAGTGACTTTTCCAAGTGTCTCTTGGCAGCTTTCCCTGGGGCTCGATATGTGCAGATTAGAAACCAAAGACAGGAGATGCTGTTAGGTGGTCCAAGGAGCTGCTACCAAACCGAATAGAACTGAATTGCATTTGAGCAGAAGGGAAAATGTCCTCAGTTGCACTTTGCAATAATCGCTCTGAGAAAGAGTTGAGAACAGTTAAAAAAATACAGAACTCTGGCCAAAAAAAAAGACAGAAATTGTGGGAACAGCATTCTCTGGGAGACGTGAACCAACTTAACTCTTTGCTTCTCTGCTTTATGCTGATGCCCAGCGAAGGGATGCTTTACTGAGCAGGTTATTGGGGTTGTATGCATGCCCTTCCTCCATTCCACTGCACTGAGGGCATTGTCTGAGCAACCCTCTCTCCCCTCTAGCTCATTTTGATTATGGTCTTATTCTGTATTTCTCTTTCTGTGCACAATTGAGCAGCTTCCTGAGAAGCTCCATTTTGTGCCTCAATAAAGTAGGCTCCATTTCAAACAAAAATGCAATAGCCTCAGCTTTATCAATTGTCTCCCCAACAAAGCATCTTTCCCATCCTATCATCTGATTCAGTATTTCATTTCAGCCCTATGCCTCCTAAATCTCCAGTACTCTGGTGCCAACCACTAAGGAAGTCTATTTGGCTCATCGAAGTCTTGCTGTGACTCACAGCCCCTTCTGACACAAACCAGCCCTTTTGTGTTGATTAAGACAACGGATCTTCAAACCCTATGGTGCCTCCTGGAGAGATGGATATAAAAAATAGGCAGACCCTGAACCCTGGAGGCAATCTGCAAGGAAAATGAATAGCACAGGGGGATGAATTGTCGTAAACAAGTGGAAGTGAGATTTTGGTTGAAGAGAAAAGCTTTTGACTGATTTGTGAAGATGTGAAAATCCGACAGGAGCAGAATGTTTTCTTTCCCCCCCTCCTTTTCCATGTTCCAAGTATTTTTGTTACATGCTGGTGTTGCTAACACAACTGTCTTCAGCTGGAAAGAGTCTGCAAATCCTTTTGATGACATGATGCATACAGAAACACAGAAAGCAAATAGAACTATTGCGCACTTATTTCACCCTGTTTTTTGAAGACTTTTGGAGGCCTCTGTACCTTTTATCCTACATTTTAAGCTGATGTGGTGCAATCTATCTCAAGTCTGAGTGCTGAAAGGCAGTAGCTTTTGGGTTAGCATGCATTTCAGCAGGGGGCCAAATAAAGCATGACCTTCTCTTTGAGAAAACCTTTCTTGCCTCTATCTCCCTGTACAAAGCTTCATTAATTTTGCATTTGCCTTCCAGACTGATCAGCTGAGCAGAAATAGCCCTCCACACATTCAGTCTTCAGTGCTCATCTATGGGTAGCTTTAGCTTTCCTGTTCACCACAGGTATAAAGCTGCCATTCACACACGTGTTCTTCCTCAGTTTACTGAAGAAGACAGCCCTTCTTCCCCAGGAAGCAGATTATAACAACGTGGCTGACCCCACAAAGATCATATCCCTAAGGCAAAGGGGAGAGGGATTTCTATCAGTGAGCTATACTAAGCCAAGGACAGTGCTCTTCGATGAGAAGCTGGTTTTCATGGTGTATGAGTGGAGTGAAGCCGGCAGCACAGGATCACTTATTTTTCTCTATCATCTCCCAAAGTCTATGAAACTTATTAAGATATAAAGTGAAATCTGCAAGGGTGTATTGTGAATATCAGTGGGTTCCATATGATAAACAGTATATTAAAAAGCACTGGTGCATGCTGTGACAAATGCTTTCCCTCCTTGCAGTTGTAAAATATACAATAAGCAAGAGATATCATTCTGTATCCAGTTAAAATCAGGAAGGGACTCTTTGTTCCTTCAAGACACAAGCTACAAACTGTGATTTCTCTTTTAATCTGATCAGTGCCTCTGGCATGTAAGATTGGCTTTGGAGCTGTGAACATAATGAACTGCTTCAGTCTGCCCCTGCTAAATGGTGTTTGAAAGAAAAAGCCTCTAAACTGAAGGTAGACTTGGACACTGAAATACAAACCGAGTTTGTTTGCAGATGCGAAAGGTTTCATTTTGAAATCCTATAGGCTTCTGCTTCCATGTCTTGCAGATCAGCCTCCTTCGGAAGGATGCTCACTTCTCTAGGCAAGTCTGGCTGCCTTGCTGGGGTGTCATTGGTGACCAGCTTTAAAATCCCTGTACCTTTTGCTTGCCTCAATCCAGATCAAGGCCAGAGAAAGGGGAAGGGAAAGTTTCAAATTCTGAGACAGGGAACACCGTTGGCTACATAAGGTGTTTTTTTGGGGTGGTCATAAAAAATGTCATTTCATGCTTGCAATGATGGTAAGGAGAAATTAATCAACCTAACTGCCAGCCTGAAGGAAGACAAATGATGTATTGCAGGAATGTGAGATGCGTACCTTGTGTGGGAGCGGTACTAAAGATGCTGTAGATAGCAGTAGCTGCTTTTCAAGTGGACAGAAGAACTAGGGCATTGAAAATGTCAGGTGTCACAGATTTTGTTATAATTCTCCATAGCACTGCTAAGGTCATTCCCATTCAATGGATGTTGTTCCTGTCTGGATATTGTTTAAATTCAGATCACAGTGCTTCACCTGCTCGTGCAGTCTGTACTAAGACACCATGGACAACGGCACCGTCAGGAACACTCTGAGATCTGCCAAATGTTATGCCAAGGTGGTTGCTGTTGCTGACACCCAGCGAGAAATTGCTTTAAAATGGTTGAATGTTGGCATGTTTTGCTAACATGTGTCTTGGAATGGAGGTTTAAAAGAGCTCATAGACTACCTGCTTATGCTGAACGAATGGAAAAACGAATCAGAGTTGACTGTGCCGGAAACACTGAGGTTTGACTCTGATCTACAAGAAGATTTCATTGCAGTCATTGAGTCAATCCCTTAAGTTCTCTGTGCCTGAAATCTGTACCATAAAACAAAAGCAGCCTTGCAGCAATGAAGGAATGGAGCGTGCTGGGTTGTTAGCAGAGGGCTAACCCTGTTAAATCTTCATAACGACAGCTGTTACATCTCAATGATGTTCATGAGATGCTGGCGAGCCCCCCAGTGACTGTACAGCATGCAGGATGCAGAAGTGGCTGAGCGTTTGCTCTTCAGCTGAGCCGGGGGGGCTCTTCTACAGTAAATGTGATTTCAGAGGAGTGAGTATCGCGTTGTGCAACCCACACTCCAGTTACTCAGAGCATCTACTACATTTGCGCCAGCTTGGCTGGGAAAGCAGCTTTCCCTTCATGCATTTCTGGGAAAACAAGAGTTTTCCAAACATCCCTTGTAGCTCCGGCACTGGGAATCTTCCCTTGCACGTTTGGTTTTGGCAGGGAGATGAACCACAGGCCTGCGTGACCTGTGCTGATACCTGCTCAGCACTGATTAAAATGCTATGTGAATGTTTTCATTGGAGATTGCATAGTTCTGGAGCAGCGATGAGATACAGATCAACCAGAGCTGAATAATTATAATGTGTTATAGCAGTGCCTGAGGCTGAAAGCTGAATTACAGAAGTCTTGAACGCACCTATACAGCAGCTTCCAATGCCAGGAGAAAGGAGAAGCAGAAGAAAGGAACAAAGAAATCTCAGGCTAACTAGTTCAGCTCTTAATGTGACTGAAAATAATGTGATGGCAAAACGTGGTGTGTTTGGCCTTTCATCTTCATGCTGCGTTTCATCAGGATGGAATCATCCATCCAAGATACCAATGTTACCTGCAGAAGAGGAGTTCTTTATTCTCTCTGTACCTTCTCAGATCTTGAAGCAGATCTTCCAGTCTATGTGTTCATAACCGTTCCTTTATGTAACTTCAGTTCACAACAAAGCTGGACAGCTCAGCCGTGCACAGTGGAACAGCAGCAGTGTGAAAGCACAGAGTGGACTGCTCCTGCTTTACATGGTGGTTTTACATTTTTGTGTTAAAAGGGTGAAGGATTTTGCTTCCTGTTTCTTCAGGATTTCATAGAGAAGCAGCCGAGAGTGATGAAGGATCATGTCACTGGTGATGCAAACCAGCCAAGCCACCCAAGAGGAAGAGCTCATCCCTGGAAAGACCAGCAACTTGCAGTGAGTGCATGCACACGTGAGTGCGTAGCTCCGTATTCACCCCATGATGATATTCTGGCCACCTCTGAGGTGTTTTAGTTTAATTTAAGTTTTTTTGACTCTTCCCACTGATTTCCCTTTCAGCAAGTCTGCCTTCAGGAGCAAAACAATTGTGTTTTCTTTCTCTTTGGTAGCTATGGCCCCTGGTGGGGTCAGTTGAACTGTCTTAGATTTAGATCAGATCTTAAGCAGAAGCTCTTCCCTGTGAGGGTGCTGAGGCGCTGGCACAGGGTGCCCAGAGAAGCTGTGGCTGCCCCAT
>WYDI02025047.1:21097-41094 GCA_009867235.2 Psittacus erithacus | reverse complement strand
GTCCTTTTGATGTTGAGGACACCAGAACTGCACACAATACTCCAAGTGAGGTCTCACGAGAGCAGAGTAGAGGGGCAAGATCACGTCCTTTGACCTGCTGGTCACGCTCCTTTTGATGCAGCCCAGGATACGGATGGCTTTCTGGGCTGCGAGCGCATTTAGAATAAAGAAGGAAAAGAAGAAGTCTCTGGAAAGGCGTTGTGAATTATTCCATGAGAGTAATCATACAGCTGCATTTTGCTATCTCAGTGCAGTCAGAAACTTTGCAATTATAAATAATAAGCAACACAGACATTAAAATGCTAGATTTTTGGCACAGTATTTTACATCAGTCAGGTTGTATAAGCTAAGGTGAGGATATCGAAGTCAATGAAGCTACACGGGAATGACCCTACTGTAAGTGAAATCAGAACTAAATGTAATAATACATTGTTAAAATGTCATTGACACCAGAGTGAGGGGAAACGATTTTTGTCTAACACTTTTCCTTTATCACTTGTCAGATTTTTATCAGGCTTTCCTGAAAAATGTGCCATTTATAGAAATATGTATTTTAGAGGAAATGCAATAAATAAACCAGTTTAGTTTTGCAGGAGATGTACCGAGGATGCACATACACTTGAAGTTTTGATAAGACTGAGTCTAGGGGAATCAGCTTTACAAACATACCTTTTAGTCTGTAAACTGCTATTAATTCCTTACAGTGTCCTCCTGCCATAAGGCCCATCTCTACCCCAGATTTGCCCTTTGAGTTGTTGATTCTCATTCTCATTTTTCAAAAACAGCCAAATAACTCCCCTTGAACAGCTGACATTTCAATTGTGTCAGAGAGAACTTCTGTATCTGGCACCACTCCTTGTCAATGGACCTTCCCTGGAGACGTCAAAGGATGAAAAGTGCTGCAGTTAAGGAAGAAACAGGAGTCACTGGTTTGTCACCCTGTCAACTCTTACATTCCTGCGTTCACACTCATATTCAGCTTGAGACTGAGCATGACCGGGCTGTGGCCAAGCCATACTTCTGACCATGTCTTAAGTGTGTCCAGATGGCAAGCATCCCTGCTCCTCACAGAGGCAAGATAAATTCAGTGGCAGGCCAGGGGTTCTGACTCACGCAGCTCCCACTGAGAACAGCAGCCACTGGAAGGTATAGCAAATTATGGACACGAGAGCACATGCCAGGGACAGAAGCAGTGGCATCCAGGGGACAACCCCTGATAAAGTAACCTCTGTTCAGTCTTTA
Organism: Psittacus erithacus; assembly: GCA_009867235.2. Taxonomy (NCBI): domain Eukaryota; kingdom Metazoa; phylum Chordata; class Aves; order Psittaciformes; family Psittacidae; genus Psittacus; species Psittacus erithacus. The sequence goes on along the minus strand of WYDI02025047.1, from coordinate 39,852 downwards.
ACTTGCCTCTGTGGGAAGGCTGAACTGAGACCTTACCGGGAGTGGGGAGCAGCAGAGCAATTCCCTGCAGGGCACTGCACATCCTGCAAGAACTTGGCACCAGCAGTAGTGCTGATGGGTGACTTGATCCTGGCTGTGATCGCATGGGAGGACGTGGGCCTGCTGTGCCTCAGCTGTGGGACGTAAGTCTGGCTTGCAAGCATGCTTAGGGAATGCCACTTAGATACAGTTTGGAGCTTTTTTCCATTTGGATTCAAGTAGTGTTAAAACAACCCGGAGAACTGAGAGCTGGGCTAAACCATGTAGACGTGTGTCTAATGTGGACTTCAGTGTGTGAGCTGCTTTTTTACTTGGCCCAACTGGAAGATGTAGTCTCTTGACATTGTTACCAATGTTAACTTGTGTTTAAGGAGCAGAGACTGTATAATTTTACAGAGGATATAGCCAAACTGTTAATGAAAGCTTCAAATGTTTCCTTTTTCTTCTTGGAGCAAGCTCACTACTGACTAGGATGAGTTACTATAGGCACTGTGGTAGATATCGTAGGCACTGTGTAAGTGTTTGGAGGCCTTGTTCACAACAGCTGAGAAGGGACATAAGGATGTGGGCTCCTGAGCACACTGGCAGTATGGGACTCTGAGGCTCCTTTAAGTTTCCACAGCTATTTAACAGGGCAGAACCATTTCAGTGGCACTTTATACATGAGTCTTTGTGGACAGGGAGTGGCTACACATGTTCACAGATCAACCTGAAAGGGACAATCATGATTCATTTGTGCTCTGTATTTCCAGTAGGTCCTGTGTGTGGTTTAGCAGCCCTCTGTAATCAGTAGCCCCTTAAGCCATTGATAGGCATGAGCAATATGACTGCCGTGGTCACTCTGATCACACATGGTGGCCAGTCTGACCCCGCAAACAGCACAGACCAAAGCTCACCCAGAGCTTTGTCTGCAGCAAACTCTGAGCTTGTCTGTGAGGTTGTATAAGCCTGTAAAGGAGTCACCTACTACTGCTACTAAATCTTTGTTCATGCCGTGGAGTGATTTAAGCTTTGCAGTATAAAGGGATAAAGCCAGTGAGGCAAATACGTCCCTGTAGAGGATATATTTTTATGTTCTTTTCCCCAGCATGCTTGCCAGGGAGGGTTCACCTGGCACCACAGCTGCCAATGCAAGGAACAGCTCTCTGAGAAGAGAGCAATCTGCTTCCCCAGGGAGCAAGGATGGGGCAAGGGGAAGAGCGAAAGCCTGCTGATGGGAAAGGCAAGGGTAGCAATAAATCAGTGGAAGCATATGAGCTGACAGGTGTATTTTCTATCAGGAAGTCAAAAAAACAGAAATATAACTCTGCTTTTTGTGAAGAAAAGTTCTTCATATACAAAGAATGTCACTTACTGACTTTTGAAGAATTCCTCTAAAATTCCTGTTGAGCATCACTGCTGGTGAAGCTTATAAATCTATTTGAGTCCCAGGAAAGGAAGATGATATAGGACTGCAAGATGTCATTGCACAAATGGTATAGTTCACCAAAATAAGACCCTGAAGACTTACTCCTGTCCTCACCCTATAATTATGGGAGGGAGTGACTGTGGGCACCATGGGGGTAGGACACCATGGAATATATTTGGCCTTCAGGCAGTTCTCAGAGCACCTTGACATACATAATTAGTGAGGATGCCTGTGTTTATTTACAGCTTGTGGTTGTGAAAAAGAGAACGAAGAGATTTTGGGGTGGGCAATAATCAAGGCAGTAAATTAATTTCGCTTCTCTGTTTGCTTTTTCTCCCAGATTTTCTACAGCAGAAAAAAGTGGAACCCCACCCCTACCCAGTTGGATCGTTTAACTCAAGCTCTCTTGACAGCTAACACATGCTATACAAGATTACTTTCCTGCATTCCCTTTTGCCTTCGACCCTTCCATTTTGTTCTTGCTGTATCATCTTAAAGCCAGAAGATCTTACAATTCCAAACAGTTTTTGAGAGCCTATAGTCAGATTGACAGAAGGCAGCAGGGAATGAGCTTAGCTTGCTATTTTTCTCAATAGCTCTCTTTGAGTGAAAATTCCTCTTTGCCACATACAGTCCTAAATGAAAGGGTAATCTCTGATTTGCTTTCACAAGCCTCCTGATTTTCTTCCGCTTTAGTCTGCACATGTCTCACAGATATTTCTCCAGCCCCTGATCCTTATGGACCAGTATCACCTTACATCACTCTTACATTTTTAACAAAGCTTTCCTTTTAACAGAGGGATGTTCCCTAGAAAAAGCTCAAACCTAAACTGAGCTTTCTGAGAGGACTCAGCCTGGAATTTCATTTTTCTGTAGCGCTGAAGTCAATGTTTTCCTGGGAGATATATATATATATATATGTAATTTTGAAAAAAACTTTATTGGGTTAAAATTAACATTACTTTTTAAAAATATAAACCCATGTTAGCATCTGAACATTGTAGCTTATGCCCATCCATTCCTTTATATGTTAATTAGTAAAATATTCGCTGACTGAAGACAGAAATAAAGGCTATGTGTATATATGTGATCAAACAGTACAATTAGAGTGCATTACAGAAATCTGATTCAGTTGAGTTTATTCAAGCCTATTCTACAGTTCCTTTGTTTCAAGTGAAACCTGGCTAGGTGAGTAATAAATTTATATCACACACATTAATATGCAGGAATCAGATAGTAAAATCTTACTCCAAAGGTCTATTGTGCAAGACACTGTACAAAGACATAGTTCCTGCCTAGCAACTCAGTAAAGGCAAATGGAAGAATGAATCAATTATAACAGAAGACCTTAACACGAAGCATAGAAAAGGCAGTGCTGGTATTTCCATTGCCTTCCCTTGATTTCAGATCACATGTGTCCATATCACATGCACACATATGCACAGAAATGGATTCCACCTATGTTTATAGATTAAAACATTTTACTTAGACGCAAGTCTTAGAGTGGCACCATATATGCAGAGCAGGGTACATAATCATACCAAAAGAAGAATCCAGGCTTCACTTGGCAATGAAATCTGTACCTACTTTGCTTAATTGCTGTCACTCTCCTCAAATACATTTGTGCCTTAACAGTTGTATTATGACAGAAGCAGGTAGTGAGGAAAGATCTATCTTGAACAGAAGTAGAGGATTACATTGTAGAAATCAGATCTCTTGGTTGAGAATAACAGCCATGTATTTTCATTCAAACAAGCTGCTCTGTGAGCAGGACAAGGAATTTTGCTGTTTGAATTTTCTGAGTTTAGTGTAAGCGGAGGTACTTAAATCCGACACTGACCGAGAGAGCTGCGGAGGTTGTTAAACCCAGCAAAGCAAAGCAATGTGGGGGCAGGGTAAGAATGTATCTTTTCTGTAGCACTATTTCAAATATTTTGCGGGGTATTTAATGAAGTCACAAGACTCCCTCCTCAGCCCTTAAGAGATGCTATTGTCTTTGTCAAACGTGACTTTTTGAAGCATACTCCTTCAGTGGTAAACTTGTGATAAAAACAAGCATGAAAGACAGAGAATACTCTGAATAAATTAAACATTCTGCTTTTGTTACAAACAAGTAGCTCAGAAACTTGCGGGAAGTGTTACAAAGTCTAATGCATGGAGGACAATTTTCAAACCTACGCTTAACCTAAGCTTCAAACCTCAGCTAGGCGTTCTACCCCATACACAAAGATTGACCAAAACCATTTGCGTCAAGGCTAACTTTCAGACACAGAATTTTATGCATAGATCTAGCTTTTATTTGTGAGTGCTTACTCTCTATTTGCCCTTTAGCCCATTATGTAGGAGGCTGGCACCTACAAAAAAAATCACTGTACCTTTTACCCAGATCCCACTTCCTAGCCTATCCCTAGTTTTTCCTAGCCTAACAGGAGTAATGTTAGTCTCAAAATCCTATCCAAAATACAGCAAATAAATGCACTTTTCTTACTTAGCTTTGCTACTTAGTTTCAGTTAGAAAAAAAAAAAACTATGCTGATGTTCTATATTGCTGCATTTTACAGTTTGTACAACATAAATTCACTGTCAATATGCTCTACTTCAGACACAGCCACAAAAGTGGGTGAAATACTGCTCTGCATAGTGTACATCAATGGCTTTGCAATCTCTTTATGCGCAGGAATTTCTATAAATGATGTATAAATGTATTTTTGTTCATTTAGAGGCATTTCTTTTTGTGGTTTATCATCTCAGGCTAATGTAAGTGGTCATCCTACTGTTCTGCATTTACAAATTGGTGTATGAATAAACAATTAAACTGTTTATACTTTCATTTTAAAATTCTATTTTCTAGTGGCACTGAAGATGTGCAATGTGATGAAGGTTGAATGCACAGCTGAGGAGAGACACTATAAAGGAAGGATGCACATGGCTAAGTACTGGGTTTATAACATCTTGCTTGCAGATACTTCCTTTTGCAAACTTGAATGGGAGATGAGGGAAGATCCATGTTTCAGTTTATCTGAACCACCACAGTTTACAGAGAAGGAAAACAGTGGGTGGGAGAAGAGGAAAGGGAGGGGAGGCTGGGGAAAAAACCTTAACATTTCAGCTGTTGTCTATCTATGTTCCAAATACAGGATTCTCTGACCCACTGATATGTAATTCATACAAGCAATTTGATACCTTGAAAATATTTTGCACAGACCTGATGATGTTATGGATATTTTCCCTCCACCTCCTTTAATAAACAGTGCCATCAGATGATTTTCCTCTCTTAGCCTGAGTCATTTCCTCTTCCGTTGCTTCAAGTTTTTTAGCCTACAATTGACACTAGCCACCTCTCCATCACGGGAGTCCTTGAAGTCTCCGTCCTCAGCTGCAGTTAGCTTGCAAGAATTAGGCATTACTGTGACACTTGCCAGGGTATGAATTTAGTTGTTGTGGTTTAACTGCCCACGTGGACACTTATTCTGTACTAAAAGTGCCTCTTTTGTGGTTTAATTTGATCCATTTCCAAAGTAGTCTATGCTAAAGCCACATGTACTCATCTTCATGGAAAAATAGCTTGTAATAGCTTGTATTCCTCAGTACCTTCTAGGTGGAGATGGTTATTCCCACCCTAATTACATTCTGGAATTGCTTACTTAAATCTTGGGTAGTTTTACATTAAAAATTTATTTTATCTCTATTATCTCTTTTATGCTACCAACTACCAGCAACTTTATCCGGATGCATAAAACGCAATCTTCCCCAATTTCCCTTTTTCACAGGCATTTTGAAATGCCTTCAGTGAGTGACATTTTACAGACTTTACTGTAACACCACAGATAAAACACAGCTTTTTAGAAAATTCAAACTGATGAGATGTTGCTATAGAAATACTTCAAACACAAACAGCTTTAATCTGCAGCCATTGTGATGGGGAGGGGAGAAATAACAAATACTTACAGCTTTCACAAACTCCAAAAAGCTGCTCCAAGCCAACAAACAAAGCTCTTGAAGGGAGCTAGCACAGATCCAGTTTTTCCTCTGATATGCCCTTTTCTTCTCCCAGCATCCCATCTGGGCACACTTTTAGGAAGTGGAAGCTGAGCCAATTCTTCTGTAGTTCTCATGAGCGCAAGTCCGTGGTTTTGGCATTTATGGCTGAACCTGGCAGGCAGTAGTATGACAGCAGCAGGTAGCAGACAAGGAGAGCCAACATTTAAGGCAATAGAGTTTAGAGTTTCAGGAGGCAGAGCTGGAGGAGCCAAGAAGGCAGAGGCAGTGCATTACTAGTGATAGGCTGCAGCTTCTGGGGCATATTCAGAGGAAGGGGTTTGGGCTTAGGAAGGAGTGGCATGTGCTGGTGGGAAAAGGGCCCTGGAGGGAGGATAATCCTGACAGAAGGGAGTGGAGAACTAATTGGAAGAGCTCTGCTGCAGTAGAGGAGGGGAAGCCCTCTTTGTGGCAGGTGGTGTTAGGCAACAGAAACAGAAATACTGGGGATGGGAGCTCAGGCTGGGATGTGCAAGAGGGCTCAGAGACAAGTGGAAGGATAGCTGAGAAGCCAGGAGCTCAGAGTTGATCTGCCTGGGACAAACTGCTTCCCAGACATTTCTAGTTACATCTAAGGCTCAAAGTAGCATGACTAGGGTTACTTAATATTACCACCATATCAGTTACCTTTGCCTTCCTCATCTTCATTTTTACTGTTAGAAATAAGGCAGCTCTGTGCTTACTGCTGGTGGAACCTCTTGAATTTTGGGACCTCAGCAACAGACTTGAAAGGACTTGCTGCAGCAGGCTCTGAAGAGTGCTGGGTCTCCCACTGTGTGAGCCACATATCTGTGCACAAAGCTATTTGTTAATGACTTTGTTCACTTCTGAATTCAGAGTTGAACATGAGCTAGACTGAAAAGTGGAGCTTATGAGGTACCATAAAGACAGCTTTATGTGCTGGAAAACCACTGTAGTCCAAGTGGTTTCAGGCTGTGGTACACAGGCAGGACACCCCACCTTGGTACCCTACCAAGAAGAACACAAAAAGAGTGATGAGATGCTCTTGCCGGGAGTTCCACAGGCCTAAGGAGTGAAATCTTTGTCCCATGGGGCTGGAATTTTATTTGTAGAAATGCAGTTAAATGGATTCCTGAGCAACCAGTTAAATACTGCTGCTGTGATTGCTCAGGAGTCCACTTACCACTGTGTCTGGCATCATCGTAAGTTTTCATTATTTACAGCATGGAAAGCCTTTGGAAGAATAACTGAATGATAAGTTGCTGTGTGGTGTTTTTTATGATAGAGAGCTTTATCTTGTAACAACCTGAGTTATGACATATTTTTAAAAAGCATTTGTCTATACCTAGCTTTTGTGGGCAGTCTTTACAAGAGCTGAGAGGCAAAAGGGACAAGGAATCATGTGGATCTTGGCTTAGGGATGTTCAAGTTAATTTCTACTTTGGTGATAAATCTATCTTTCATGGATTTGTAACTTGGCTAGAAAAGCATGCTTGAAGCCTTGAATCTTGGCAGTCAAAGCTTTCCGATCAGGAGAATATTTTTAGCAGTATTTTATTAAAATAAGAAAGAAAACCACAGAAGGTTGTTTTTAAGTTTAGAAAGTTAAAGAGAGAGTTTTAAAAAGCATGGGTTGGGTCACATTTTGACACCCACGGGGGTTTTTTTTTCCCTTGAAGAAGAGCAACAAAATCCCCATCCAACCTGCTTCCAGCCTGTCAGATAGTAAAAGATATTTCAGATTTATCCTTTTTAAATTGCCCACAGGCCTATTTCATATTCAAGTGTAAATAATCCATCTCAGGTAATAATCCTCATTTTAAACTGAAATCAAGGCACTGTTATGAATTTTAATGGCTATGTTTAATGAGCAGATTTTCAGCTCATACAAGTCATTGTAGCTCTAGGAATGCCAATAGAACTACATCAGCTAGCACTTGCTGAAGATATGGATAGTAAACACCTCCCTCAAAACACGATGGATTCAGTAATACTGAGGCAGTAATTAAAGTAATTAATACATTAGGAGAAATGAAGGACCAAGAGAGAACACCACTCAGCTCAGCATGCCACGTACAAAAAGCACTGGGACATTTTTGGTCAAGCATACTGGGGCAAACAGTCTGCCACAAAATCTTTGGGTTTACAGTTTTGTTCAGCCTCAAAATTACAGAGGGGCTGAGTCAACCCTGCCAGGATTTGAATTAGTGGTTCCAGGGAGACTAGGAGCTAAGCCACTGGTACAGCTAAGCAGGATGGGGGTGAGGGCAGAAAAGGTGTGGAACAGGCACAGCAAACAGGAAGGTCCATTTCTGGTCTTTGACTTACACTCTCTTATTTGCTTCTGCTGCACAATCTCCCTTCTGTGATTTAGGCTCCCTTTAACATGGAGGGCCAAATTCAGTTCTGGCTGCTAGTGCTAATCTCTTTGTGTTGTACCACCAAGGCAAAGGGCATTTTCTTGACACTAAGAGAAATTCGGACTGGGTATAAAAATGGTTCATTCCACCAGCTCCCAACCCCAGACCAGGAAATTCTTTAGTACACGGACTGGGTCACACTCTGCAACAGAACCACCCCTGTGAGAACATTTTATAGAAGCTATGGGATTAAATACTCTGGAGCCAAATTGATCCCATCTTTGCAAAGTTTTAAGAGAACAGGACTTTGACAGATTTAACTCTCACCACAGGTTCTACATTCAGTTCAGCTTTTCTAAGGTGATCAAATCAGCACTTAAGAGCAATTCTCACCCCCCCACGCTCTCCAAAGGTGGCCTTTTGAGTTTATCTTCAGGTGTTTTACATCCCACAGTGACTTTGGTAGGCCCAAGTACTGTCTTAGTCTCTGTCCCTCCACCCATGCTCCTTCCACCCTTGTCCTCCCTTGCTCTCTCCTCCCCGGATCCTTCCTCCTGTGGCTGGGTTCCCCTCCTCTGAGCTGTACACACCCTATTAATGATTTCTGCACATCAGCCCTTCCAAGCACACATCCTTCCTACAGCATGTCACATAATGCACCTCCCATTCAGAACAACAGGCCTTTTCTTCAAGCTTGTGTCCAGTCAAACAGCTTGGTCCGTACACCTAGCCACAGACCAAAATAGAACAGGGTAAGGAGGGGGAGGACTAGGCATGGTTTGGGCTACATTTTAATGGGCTGCGTTTCATGCACAACAAAGCTGTTGGGATAGTTGTTGGGGTATTTGCAGTCTATCTGCAATTTCCAAGGAAGATGCACTAAGGGAGGTTGATATGTGCATTCACTTAAAGCAGAAGGTATAGTTCTGCTAGTATCATTTAAATGGAGAATCTCACCACTCAGCTATTTCAGCCAGCCTTTGAGCTGCTGCTGGAGTTCTCCCAGCTTGTGTCGAGGTATTATATAGTCCTCCTAGCTGTAGTATTGGAGCACCTCCCAAGTATTTAAAAACAGAAGTCACAGTAACAATCTCCCTTTCTTACTTGGCAGCTAAAAGGAGAAATACTTGGCATAACTTATACATTTGTTTGCATATTCGTGGGTGGGATTGAGTTATTTGTTGATGTGTATATGGGAAGAATTAGGTTTCTTTCAGAAAGTTGAAAATATTTTAGCACAAAAAATGACAACTTCAGAGGCAGCTTTTCATGTATGCATACTACAGCTCAATGAACTGCCTTGTACCCCTTTGGATTCCCTAAGTTTGGCCCAGAGGACAAAGGTGTGGCTAAGGATACGATCTGGAGAGCATCATTCTTGTTAATTATCTGCTGGGGTCTCCACAATGTGAAGAACTTTGTGTCCTTTCATTCCTGTTTCTGGGCAAAGCACACCACTGCTTTTGAAACACTTCTATGCTCTGGAAAGCCTTTTAAAACACCCGAGGAGCCCACCCATGTGGCACAAACACCAACTGTTTATTTGTAGAGGTCTCTAATAGAATGCTCTTCACCCCCACACCCTTTGTCAGCCACAGTGACTGACTGCCATGGGATGTAGTTCCAATCAGGAGCTCAATGCATGGATCCCAGGTGTGACTGTGCATGAAGAATGGTTATCAGTTCACACATCTATACATTTAAGGAGGACACACCTCAGACTGAGGTCAGTGCATTGCTGAGAAAGGCAAGAGAGCAGTTTAAATCTTCATGGGTTATCAATTTATCAAGCCAGGAAGGTGACTGAGCCTGTGTAATCAATGGGAAATGATGAAATTGCTCTCTGATCAATATTTCCCGGGGGGAGTGGGGGGTGGGAGAGGAGGGGGAAAGGGTAGAAATGGAGGAATTCCATCCAATTGCTTGCCTTAAATACAAATTGGAGACAAATATAGAGTACATGAATACATGTGGGGAGAAATATGAAACCTAGAATATCTTCTCAGACTGAGATTTTCCTGTCTGAAAACAATCTAAAGACATAGAATGTACTCTAGGACTGAATGTCCAAATGTATTTATTAGGGAGTTTCTACAGCTTGTCAGCTAGATGTAGGAAATGGAGAAAGAGCAAGGGCCTTTTGCTCTCCAGGCACGCCTGGATATCATCTCATCCAACCCTCTGCTCAAAGCAGGGTCACCTAGAGCAGTTGCTCAGGATCATGCCCATTTTGATTTTGAGTATCTCCAAGGACAGAAACTCCACAACCTATCTGAGCACATGTTCCAGTGTTTGATCACTCTTACAGTGAAAAAGCTTTTTCTTATGTTTAAGATATATTTTCCTGTATTTCAGTCTGTGCCCACAGCCTTTTGTTCTGTCACTGGCCAACTCTGGGAAAAGCCTGGCTCCACTTTTGTATATCCTCTTGTCAGTTATCTATACACACTGATAAAATCCACCAAGCTTCCTCACCCCAACACTCTCAGCCTCTCCTTGTATGACAGATACTCCAATCCCTTAGTCATCTTAGTGGCCCTTTGCTGAACTCATGCCAGTATTTCCATGTCTCACTTACGCTGGGGATCCCAGAATTGGGCTCAGCACTCCAGGTGTGACTCACCAGCGATGAACAGAGAGGAAGGATCACTTCCTTAAACCTGTGGTAACATTCTTCCTAATGCATCCAGGGAGGCTCTTGCTTTCTTTGTCTATCAGACATATTGCTGGCTAATAGCCAACTTGTCCACCAGCCTCAAGTCCTTTTTTGAAAAGCTACTTTCCAGCTGGTTGTCCCCCAACCTGTACTGGTGCATGGGGTTATTCCTCCCCAGTTACAATACTCTGTGACACATGGGATCTGCAAGTTGGTATCTTCTGTTCCCTGAGAAACCAAAACAAGCACATCTTAGGATAAGACAAAGCATACCTTTCTCTCCCAAAGGTTTCCTCTGCGACTGTGCGCCACCTCCCTGGAAAAATGCTGCTTCTTGAAACTGTATTTTCTGCTAGCAAAGGTGTACATTCAAAATAAACAGGGAAAACCAAAACTACTGTACGTGTCCCTTTCTGGCACTGAAATACTACAGCTATCACTGGAGTTATCAGGAATAGATTGTGATTCATGCTAACTGGCAAACAAGCATAGGTCCTACGCAAGTCTACCACAACCATAAAATCCCTTCCATAGGTCCGGGCTTCTGGCATTGTTCTGTCATGATTAATGGCAGCCACCAGAAAACACTTGTACATGGACTTCTGAATTATGAGACATAAACAGGCCCATGTGAATCACTGGAGATATACTGGAGAGCTTTTGGATAACCTGCAGAAAGGTTTTGAGCTGTTGGGCACTGTGGCAGTAGTCTAAGTATCCTGATTTTAAGACTGCTACTCATGCAGATAGGGTGTATCTTGATGGTAGACCTTTGCCTTGCAATTGCCTTTAGCATAAGCCACAGCGAGGTAAAAGCAACTAAGAGTATTAATGTACAAAATCCAAAATCCATAACATTGTAAAGATTTATAAAGGCAGAGGTGATAAAGAGGACAGAAAGAAAACCGTTTATCCCATGATTAAATCCTTAAGTTATCCTCCTTTCCCCTTCCCCTCATAAACTGATAAACCGTAGATACACTCTTAACCCACATGGTCAGGATTGTCCTTGTGCACACTCCTACCCTCAGGCAGCATTCACAGGCGGTAGAACCACACCAGCTCTGTAGTTCTACCTTTGTTTGGAGTTTGAGGACTTGCTTGGATTCACATCTTACACTTCCATCTTGGTCTTGCTTCCAATCATTGGAGATCTCTTCTTAGAGAACTGATTTCAGACCTCACCTCCTGAAACTGTACCTGTTTTGGAAATACTAATCCCCTTGACAGGCCTGATGTGTCACAACTGTCCCTGAGGAGGTGTAAAATGCTGTTTCTCACCTGACAGGAGCAAGTTCCATACTCAAAGAGGACCATTTCCCTGCACTTGAACTTATTTTTGCTGTGAATATGCACATGGAAACCACACTTAAGACACATAAGACAGACAACTACCTATGCAGGCCTATTTTGAGCAGTGCAAGCTCCTAACTGAGATTTCACACAACAGCAATTGGTTATGTTAAGCAATAATATACATGGGAAAGCTGAGAAACCAATTCTGGGTTTGGTGGCATTATTTGCAGGTATACATTGTAAATTTGCCAAGGCAGCTGAAAACCAGCATGTACCTAAATTTAACACTTTGTACCTCCTTGTTTACAAGTGTAGGGTGGTGCCTTGATTTTCCCTCCTTATGCATGGCTGTAGTTGTGTGACTGAGCAAAATGCAGAACAGTTTCCTCTCTTGAGTAATTTTTTTTCCCCTTGATAATAATATTGAACACTTAAATAGCACTTTTCATCCACAAGGTGCCTCACTAGTGTTAATACAATTAGCTAACTTAATTCTCCCTCCTCCTTCCCCCTGAATGTGCATAGAACAGGCAAAATAAGACACCAAAGGAAGTGTTGAGAGTCACTGGCATCTAGTCCTAAGGCCACTCCCTTACACCCCCTACAAAGCCCCACGATTACCGCTGCAGTTTTGTAAGCACCTTTTTATAGAAGCTTTTGTTCTTTATCATGCAACCCGTTGAGCAAATAGCTTCTGGGAAGGAACACACTCATGTTTACCTTTGCTCTATGTGCCACCATCAGCGCTATCCAAAACCCAGACAGACATGAAACAGGTGCCAGAGTTGCATATTTGAGTCACCATCAGTAAAGGCTGACTCATAATTACAGTGAAGGTACAGTCTGTTTTCAGATCTTTTGGTAGAGAGGTAAAAACTAAATGTCACACTAAAAAGAGGCTGTCAGCCTTCTAGGTCTCTAAGGAAACAAGGTTTGACAGTAAAAATGGGTAATGATATTATTTCTGGCACATTTTTTAGAAATTGTGACTCCCAGACTTCACACAAATCAATTAAGCTTCTCTTTGCACCCCCTACAGAAATATATCAGCAAAAATACAGATTTGTGGAAGAAGTCTCTCAGTTGTCCTCAGGAAAAAAGCTTCCATTTAAATGAATGGAAGTTAAACTGGGACAAAGACCACCCATTTTAGCTTAGACTGAAGTTAGAGCCAATCCAAGGCTATGTCTTGTATAGGTGAGCCTTCAATGTGGGAAAGTCAGATCATATTCAGGCACTTCATTCTGCACTCTCTGTGCCCTGTTCTTATTACAGAGGATGGTCTCTGTCTTTTCTAGGATACCTTCAAGTTTAGAAAGGGCTGTTCCTTCCTTGGGGAGCAAGAAGGAAAATGAAGTACCTCGAGCTTTCTCAGGAGGCAGAGGAGCATAGAGACCTTTAATTTGTGCAGCACAGAGCCTTTCCTACCTTTGGACTAGCGGCACTTCTCTCCATTCCCTTTGCCTCTTTGCAGCTGGCAGCTGGGACCACAGCTGGAGTCCAGCTGCAAAGGTTATCACTATGTTAACCCCTGCTGGTCTGGTTTCCTGCCCTTCAGACCAAGAGGAACCTGGGCTGGGGAGGTCTAGACTGCAGTTTGGTGAAGAAGCATCAGATGACTTCACCCACCCCAAATACAGTGAAGAGTATATGTCCTACCACATGGGAGCTATACAGGTTAATGTGCATGTACTGTACTTTTAACTGCAATAGCACACTGTCCAAGGATTACAGATCACTATTTTTAATTAATCACAATACAATTATCCCCATTGTACAGAAATACAAGACATATAAAGTTATATGTAAAAGTCGTAAATGGTCATAAAAATCAGCATCTGAGCTGCAAACAGAACCCAGATCCCCTGCTCTAACCTCCCACTGCCTCCCATACTCCCTGTTTATCTCTGCTCAGTGCATTACTTCAGATATTTCAGAGGCAAAGCATTTTCAGAGGTTAGATTTCCTAACTTTCAGGAGAACATCATGATTACACAAAAGTCAAGAGCAAAAATACAGACTCACATTTCATCTTCATCCCCTCATCATAAATGTACCTGAGAGTGTCACATCTACTCATCCCCTGCTTACACACCAGATAATTTTCATTAGTGCAACTTTTGAATGCAGATTAGAGTCCTGCCAATAAGCAGATCTGCAGCAGAACAATCCCGTTTCACTGAAGCAAGAGCATCTTCCATTCACTATGATTATTACACCAAATCAGTTCCCTGGGAGACAATCTAATCAAGTGATCAGTTTGATCGAGAGGTTTCTACTAAAGTTTTATATGCTTCTGTCCAGCAAGAACAGTATATTGCCAGCCAGGTTCTGGCATGTTTCAAAGATTGAGAAATAACAGATTCCAGCAGTAGCAATTCAGAAGAATTTTTGCCAGCTAAGGTTCAGATCCTGCAACCAAAAGTAGGCAAGCAACCTCCTACACCTACAAGCCGTCAGTGGCTGAAGTGAAATTTTGTACTGACTACAGTTCTTGCCCATGTGTTCCCAGTTATTACGCTGGAGCCAAAGACAGCACCTCTTAGCCCAGGGCAGATTCACAAAGAAATAGAACAGCTGCAGGGGCAGCATTCACACCATGCACATCTATTCCAGTTGTCATGCAGCCCCACCTCAACTGTATTTCCTCTTGGCAGAAGAGAAGGAAGCTTTGTTCTATTTCCTAACATCTCTTCCCTTATCCTTTTCTTTACTCTCCAAAGTTTTGTACATTCATCTAATTGTCTCATTGTTTGCTTTCATATAGTCCTCTCCTGCATCTACTTCTGTTTCCACAGTACTGCTGAAGATTTGGAGACTATCTGAAGACATCTGTCTTCTGGCCTTACAGCATCACCCTCACCTTCATAGTACTGTATTTCATGCCAAACAATAATATTTCTCCCATCACGGAATATCACACAGACAATGGAACAAGTATTTAATCTTCCACTGTCCATGTCACCAACAGCACCAGTATCAACAGCAACCCCTGAGGGACACCACTAGTCACCAGTCCCTACCTGGACACAGTGCAGCTCAGACTGCAGCTCTCTGAGCACAGCCATACAGCCAATTCCTTATCCACTGGGTGTCCATCCATCAAATTCATGACTTTCCAGTTTAGAGGCTTTTTAAAAGTGGGGGTTATGTTTCCCCTTTTCCAGTTCGTGGGAACATCACTAGACTGCTATGACTTCTCAAAATGATGAGTAGTGGCTTATCTGCCAGTTGCCTCAGTCCCAAAATCATGTCTATTTAAAACTGCTAATTGTGAAATTCATAAGTCTTTTTCTGCAATTAAAAATTAATCCTGTATAGTTATAGGAAAGCAGGAGTTTCTGTGTGGATATGTGGGAACAAAACAATTCTTTCCAGCACAGCTCTTCCTGGAAAAAAACCACTTTCTGCTACATCACCAAAGGAGAGCCCATCAGCTGGTATATCTTAGTGCTTTCAAGTTACATAATATAAGCTGTCAAAAACATGTGTGTGACTATGAATTGGTTCTGCATTAACTGGCAAATTTAGCTCTACAATACATCTATGCAGACAATTCTCCTTGCATAAGCAAAGTCTTTTTATGTCCTGTATGGTACAGAAAACACATGCATTTAGAACTCACTTCTAATGGGTCTCGATGATTTCAAAAGAGTAATGCAGTGTGATTCAAGGTCAATGCTCCCTAAATCAATTTTCCATGGTCTATAATCGTTGCTGTAAACAGCCTGGTCTGCAACTAAGAAAGCAGAAAGGGGCTTAAGGCCATCAGTTTCACCCCTAATACATTCACATTAAGTTCAAAGAGCTGAAAGGATTTCTTCTTTGTTCAGGCTTGTATCGGACTCTACATCAAGGCACTTCCCTTATTCTGGACCACCACAGTGGCCTCTAATGTTTTGGCTCTTCAGAGGACCAGCCCTGTGTTCAGCATAAATTAAAACAGCTGAAGGATTGCATCTAAAGGAGTAGGCAAATACTCTCAGTGCAACCTCTGCCCTGCTCACCCTCTCCATGCTTGGCATGTACCCACATGTTCAGAGCAAGACAGAAGGACCACAAGCAGCCGATGACTCCTTTGCTTTCTCTTTGCAGCATGGAACTCTAGAGAAAGCCAGTTTTACTGTGCGATGTCCCCTTTCAACAACTTCACAGGCCTAAAGGGTCACAGCGTTGGGGAGCGGGGAGGGCTGAACTGGTCTTTTTGTTTCTGATTTCCACCCTGTAGTTAAACATCCATTCTCTTTTTAGAGATGAAAACTATAGCAAGTCTCCAAAGGCATTTTTCCAATGTTCACCCTCAAATAAACCACACATGAGAATGCCACAGAATGCTAGAAAGACTTTGAAGTCCTCATGAGAGAATTTTTCTATGATGTTCTCTCCCTTATCATGCCTAAATTATGTTTTCAGAAAGACAGCAAAAGACAGGTAGGCCACACCCTCCATCTGCTACTGTCCCCATTTGAAACTGAAAGACATGCAAAGTTGTAGATAAGGCCCAGTGTGAATAAAAGTAGAGACTAAGCTATCTGTAAAATCACAAGATAATATGGTAAGTAAAAGAGCATTTAATAAAAGAGAAACCATTGGATGGACATATGGATGAACGGAAGGGAGGAAGTAAGGAAGAAAGGAAGGAAAGAAAAGTCTGCTCGACTTATCCTGTGACAGAGTGAACCAAGTAGAAGACACAGTAGAAGTACACTGTGTCTTATATGACAGATGTGACAGCCTTTGTGCTAATGAGGTAGCTGTTAATAGACATGGCTATACAGAAAGCATGGCAGCATACATGTTTTCAGCAACAACTCACATATCACACTGTACACATATCACACATTCTCAAGAGCCAATGGCTATTGGCCAGGACCTTGGGCTCATGGCTAGACTCTAAGAAATGAGGCTGATTTTTCAGTATGATCTTTTTAGATACAATCTGTGTACTAACATTTTGCAATTTTACAGGTGGGCTGTTTCAACAAGGACTCTCAAGTTGCTTTTGCAAGCTGCTTCCCATGGCCAAATCACTCCTGTGCAGTAGGCGTTGCCTCCAGTTTGCAGCAGGGGAAACTGAGGCACCACTGGCTCAAATCACTTGCCCAAGATGACACAGTAAACCTGCAACAGCCCAGCAATAAAGCCCAAGTGTTATGAGATAATGACAGGAATTGTCAGCATGTCATTTTCTCATTACTTCACAGTTTGATGAGGGATAACACATTACACAGCAGCAGCTGTCCATGTGAAATTGTTAGCCTTAACTTTCTGCCTGTGAATTGTTTTCTGGAACAGACATTAACTGCTGCAGTTTTGTTTCTGTCTTCCTTACCTGTGCTTTTTTCATACAAATGCCAGCTACAAGGTACTGTTATAGAGGAGGTTGAAGGGAAAATGCAAATACTCAAGTACATTCAGTTTGTTCAGGCAATCTTTTTGCGAGTCTTCAGAGCTTTTTTTGTGGTAGGTTTCTATTAGCACTTGAGATGCCTGGGCAGAAACATTCAGTTTGTGCACTTCCCCAGCTGTACACGTAAGCATTTGCAGAAAATTAATTTCACATTTGACTGTGCTAGAATTCATACTCCAAGTATGTGCACACAACCCAGTTAGGCAAGAGAAGGGTGCTCAAGGCATTCAATTAGTCTCACAAGTTAGCCACTGTTTAGACATAACACTTCCCTACTCCATAAATTGCACCCTTCTTTCTTAGTGGCCACTCCAGGCAGCTTAATGCAGCTTTTGTCTGCTTTGCAGAAGTACCTTTCTCCTGACTAGTAAGACCAGCTTGCCAGACTAAAGTGGGGTTTGTACTGGTGGTGTTTTGCTGTCAGTTGTGAGGTCTAATAAGAATGGTTGGCCAGATTAATTCCTGGCAAAATTCTAACTTGGTTTACAATGAAGTAATCATCCCCCATCAAAAACTTACCAGTAGCAATTGTGACATCTGTTTAAATATCCCTGTTTTGATCACTTATAGCCAAAATCAACCCTGTGGTTCCCTTCTGGGGCTCCCCAGGAACCACAGGCCAGTAGTATATTCAGGGCTGGACAGAGGGTGGGGCAGAAAGCAAGCCAACTCTGGATGTTCCTCCAACAGAGGCACAAAATGGGAAAAAGAATGCACAGCAGCTCCTCATGAATTTGGAGATCAGTAGGAGACCCTGCAGGGACCCTCCATGGAGCAGGGGAGCAGTCAGTGGAGCGCTGAATGACTATTCTGCCCAGACAGGAGCATGTCTTGCTGCAATCCTGAACACAGGAGACTGAAAGTTCTTGCTTAGCTGATCAATAGGAAAATAAGGTTAGCCTTATCTGATGAATCAGGAACCTGACTGTGTAACACCATAAGCAAGCTATAAGGTTCAGGCTTCCAAGCAGCAGGTTTCCACTGAGCAACATTGATTCACCTTCCAGGCATCAAATGAAAATGCAGAGAGTTGGGTCCAATGAAAGTCTCACATGCCTCATCTTCAGGGGCCTGTGAATGGGGTAAGAAATTACCCCCTGGAATGGGGTAAGAAATGACAAGCCCGACAGCTAAGCTGCTTACTTGTCAGCAAATGAACATTAGGAAAATAAGAGTAAAAATATCAAACTCATGAGGCCTTCAGAAGAGGAAGAAAAGAGGGCACTTATTCAGAATATCTGATATTACAGTGGTAAGAGCACATTCCTGGGAAGGAGAGATACAGTTTTGAACCCCTTTTGCTTCAGAGGTTATAACGCCTACTTATGTCTCCTCTCTGTGCAGGTGCTCTACCCACTGGGTATTATATCCCCTCTGCAGGCTGATGGAGGTGACTAAAATGCCCTGACCTTCTGAAGAAGTACTGGGCATTCTTCTCTGAAGAAGCCCAGCTGTCTCCTGAGTGAGCCATGCAAAGAGCTGCCTTGTGTGGACACCTGGCTCAGCTATGTCAGATAGGGACAGCCTGCAAATGCCCAACACAGAACCCGAGGAGCTGGAAACTGTACAGTTGAACAGGGCTGTGCA
>WYDI02025047.1:0-20997 GCA_009867235.2 Psittacus erithacus | reverse complement strand
CTTCTGAAGAAGTACTGGGCATTCTTCTCTGAAGAAGCCCAGCTGTCTCCTGAGTGAGCCATGCAAAGAGCTGCCTTATGTGGACCTGGCTCAGCTATGCCCTGCCAGTGGCAGGGCTCAGATAGGGACAGCCTGCAAATGCCCAACACAGAACCCGAGGAGCTGGAAACTGTACAGTTGAACAGGGCTGTGCAATGTGAGTGTAGACACCTCTGGAGTCCAGTGGTAGCTGAACAGGGGACTTTTAGGTGGCAGTTGCACATAAACACTAATTTGGCTCCTAAATAAGGTATCAGCTATAACCCTCAGTCTCATTGCCCAGTGAATGAACTCACTGGTTCTTGCTTTCTGTGCTTTGCATAGCTCCAAGTCACCAGCACTAAAGACCAACCAGGGTAAGGCAGCACTGTGCCACTTGTGCAGCGGGTGCAAACACCGTGCCGCTTGGCACTGCAGAAAATATCCTTGGCCCAGAAATTCAAAATCACATTTTTGCACCAACCAAGGCGGTTCCATCTCCTAGAGAAACTCAAAACTTCTGCCCTTTTACAGATAACATATGTGAAGGTAAATGCCACTAGTAAAGAAGTGTAAATTACTGTCCTTTGAAGTATGGCAACCTACACCCTAACCTACCCAACAGGTTTTATGTAATAGTAAAATAAATGAACCCTATCTTTAAAAACCCAAACCCACTGTTGCTCTTTCACTTCAGAGAGCTTTTGTTTACTGATATTGAAAGCATATATTGAAAACTTATTACTGCTGCCCATTAGCTGAGTAAATGTCACAACCTCATCACAGCAAAAACTGATCCCTAAATGCCATCACTAATGCTTGTTGTCCAAGATTTAAGTCCTGCTGCAGTCTTGCATGCCAAGAGATCTTTTAGCCCTTGAACCCAATGAGGGAGCTTTTCAAAGAGATAGGTTAAAAACATCTGATCCCTAAAGCTCCCTAGTCCCCAAAGAAACAAGAAAGAAGGGCAATACAAAGGTGTCTGTAAGTAGCATGTCAATGGGCCTGAACATATTTGCAAATTTCACACCAAAAAGTATTATAAACTTTGTCAGTGTGGGATCTCTCACTTAAGCTCCAGAAATAGGGCTGCAATAGTAATGCAGAAAAGGACACGGGATGAACTATATACTTGCCCTGTGAACTATGCACTCGGGTCTGCTGCAGATTAATTAACTCGGGGATAGCTTTAAAAAGGGATCTGTAACTTTAAGGGCTGCAATTTTGGGGAAACCCATTTGTTAAAACAGCTGTTTTCCTTGCTAAAGACTGCAAAATGTGAATCACAAGCTTGAGGCCACTCTCAGCCAAACTTCTCCTCAGTTTTCCCATTTATTAAACAGGCATAGAAATACCCTGCATTGGTTTTTATCTTACAGGCCCTTATTTAGGGGGAAAAGAAAAGAAATTCTGCCAGGAGAATTACTCTGAATCTGTTCATAAGGGAAACAGTTTGCAGAACAGAGCTCAGAGATTACTGCACGGCACATCCTGTAGACAGAGATGAGATGCTGGAGAAAACTAAATATGAGATCTTTAATCTCAAGATGTGTTTACACAAAAGTGTTCTATTTCAAAACCACCTCTAAATTATTTCAAGCAGAGAACATTCACTCCCCAAAGTGTTAAATTATGCACAGAAATTGCAACCCAATTCCAGTAAAATGCACTTTCTGATGCTAGATTTATTTCCCCTCCTGATTAATTGCATGTGCTGAAATGACCACAAAGTCCACAACCTGAGGCTGTTTTACTGAAAGCTGCAGAGGTCATTTAAGAAAGCAGCATAACGGCAGTTCTTGTAACATGCCACAAGGCCTGGACGACACACCTTTTGTACACTCTGCCACCTGGGTTTCTTTCCAGAGTATGACATTTTATGAAGGAGCAATTTTAGTCCACAGACTAATAATACAAGACAAGTTGCCCAGGTTGGAAACATGGGAGGAGCTGCTCAGAAGAATGTGGCTCTCAACACACTAAGATTAATAATTAACAAGACTGACAGAAGGACAGAAAAAAAAGAGGAGAAAAGAATGACCATATTGAGAGCCACATTTAGGGCTATCTCCAGAAGGCCTAAATCCATTCTCACAATGCCTCTTTGGTGCATAGTTCATTCAGCTAAAAACCACCCACCCTGTTTGGGTTTCTAGCATTAAGAGAAAAAGACAACCACCTTCCACAACTCTACTGGGCTTGTTTCCTGTGGGATCCTGCTCAGCATACCCTTACTCCTGCATTTCCTTGACACTGTCAGGCCGATGGCAAGCTCAACTCCACAACTCAAAGTCCAGTTTTTGTACTCTGATTCCTTTTCACATGGTTAAATGCCCTCAGACCCACTACTGACAGACATGACTCAAGTTGGTATAAGGACCCAAAGACTAGCACAACTTACAGGTGGAAAAATTCGACAAAAAGTACATTAATGTAGTCTGAGTGCTGCTCTAAAAAAGGCTTCAACACTGCTTTTTGTAAGGGTATGAGGTATTTTGGATCTAGAGGTAATTTTTCTGGGGGCTGTGAACTTATGTCATCTTCTGAATCTGGCTGCGCTGGTAAAATCTGTTACCACCTCGAGCCCCTCTGCTGGATGTTGGCTCATTCAAGTGCCTCTGGAGCAGTTCCAGTGAGCACTCCTCCTTTCATTTTAGATGAGCTCAGACTGACTATTGCAACTACTCAAATCAGCCTGCCTGATTTTTGTCTGAAAAGAATTAGGATGCGCTCCCACAGACCAGCAGCTGAATAGGAACAGCAGTCTTCAGCCAGGAGACATTTATAAACAGCCAAAAAGCTGTATGTGAAAAATTACATCTTCCTACAGCCTCACTGAAATAACTGTTTTGGAAAAGCAAATGTGGCAATTCTGGTACATAAGTCTCAGGTATGCTGC
Organism: Psittacus erithacus; assembly: GCA_009867235.2. NCBI lineage: Eukaryota > Metazoa > Chordata > Aves > Psittaciformes > Psittacidae > Psittacus > Psittacus erithacus. The sequence continues at coordinate 18,080 of WYDI02025047.1, read as the reverse complement.
TCACCTTCATCCTGCACCTAGCTAGTGGCTTGTGGCCTCCAAACTAGAAGTGCATCCCCTTTCCCATGTCCTGGCTGCCCTGTCTGGCCTCTTGCACTGCCTCTATTGCTCATCAAAACACGTGGGAAATAATTCAGCTCATTAATCTAGCAAAGAACCCGTGACTTTTTTCCGTGATTAGCCTTAGTACTTTTAGTCTGCTGCATGAGTGAATTCAGCCAGCTCTACCTGCGGACAGACAAGCAACAGACAGTGAATGTGTGGGACAGACCAGTATTACCCTTGTGATTTACCTGGAACCCCATATGGAAGTGTGGGAGCTGGTCACAGCCCTTCTGGTGCCATTAAGTCATTAGAACTGCACAGTCCCCACCACACAGCTACAAACTCCAAAGAGTTGCATTTATTCTGTTTTGATGTAAGAGAATAAATATTAATAGGAAACACCGGTGTAATGATCTAAAAGAATAAATATTAATAAGAAACACCAGTGTAACAGTATCCCTGTCACAGGCCCCGTAGTGTTTTAATTCTACTAATGCAATTCAATCCAGACAACTTCCACATTTAGAGAACTCCAAACTTACACCTTTGAGAAAAATCTGCAGAGAAGCACAATCAGATATTTCCCTTCATATATATACGCAGTTATATATTTATATATACACCTATATATAGGCATAACTACATTGATTAGTATTCAGGATCTGTTATTAAAAAGCTTTACTGGCCCGAGGCTTGGTGTGGATGCAATTATGGTAAGTGTGTGTGTGCTGTTCCCAAAGCTATCAGGGACTTGATACCAGACCCTGATATGCATGGCATGCAGCTCTGTCATGACAGCCCCAGGTATCCACTAGGCTATTCAGTTTTCAGGGGTAGTGATTTGAAAAAAAAAACAAACCCAACAAAACAACCCACAGCTGTATCAGAGCTGACAACTAAAATGAGTTTAGTAGAACAGCAGGTAGGCAAACACACACAGGTGAGTGCTGAGGAGAGGGATTTCAACATCACTCCCTGATTCAGGTGGCTCACCAGTATGAGTTCCTGCCAGAACACACCAGGGGCCATTAAATCTCAGCACAAGCCTTTCAGAAAGCCAGTTACCCTCAGAGGCTGCACTATCACAGATGGAGCTTGCTTCTCTTCTTTGCCAGCACAGGCCCTGCCTCTTCTCCTCATCTTGCCCTACAGAACAAAAGCCTTTTGCTCAGCAGCCATGGGGAAGTCGTGCATGTCCATGCCTTGCTGCTCAGCTCCATCACATTGAAACTGGAGTGTGGAAAAGCTTCCTTCCTTTCTTCCCTCCCCGCTGGTATTTGGTCATTTTAAATTTGAAAGCAGTTTATTTCCTTGTAGATACCAGGTAAAGGGGCATCCTTAACATTACTGACCAACTTGACTGTGCAGATGTTGTTTGCCAGTGATGCTTCACTACCAGTTTAACTCCACTCTTTTTAGATCTGATTGTTTTGTGCTTTCGTTTATTATGAAATATAACTCAGAGCATGAAAAAGGTGCAGAATTACTGGCCAAGTCAACTTCATAAACCATTTGCTATGTAAATTTCCCTATATTCACTTGATCAGATTGCAGAGGGTATTAAACCCTACAGCTTTCAAACTGAATGCAAACATTGCAGTCACTTCTGAAGAGAATGCCAACAAAAGAAAAAAACCCCAACCAAACAAAAGCAGCTCACTTGAAGCACATTCCATCTATGAAATACGTTTCTTCTTCTCTCCCACTGAGGCAGTTTAAGCATTTCAGGAAGCCCTTGTAAAATGCACTCACCCATCACAATATTTTAGCACACAGGTTCTTCAAAGGCCTGACCCAACTTCTATAAAAATTACTATTCTAGTAAGTTTCTACACTGATTGAATGAGCATCAGCTATAGTTTTAAATGCACAACAGGAGTGAGTAATCTGTTGTCCTTTTGACTGCTTTACTCACTATGTCTCTCCCCTTCCCAGGTCCGTTTAGGTTTTATTCTGGAAACTACTGCCATGCTCTAACAAAACAGGGGTCAAGCCAATTGTGCAGGTACAGCACCATCTCAGTAAAACGCTTGCTAGAAGCTAGCAGCAGGTATTTGAGGCTATTCAAAGCCTGTGAGATCAGTCACCTCGCAGCACAGAGGTAGGATCTGGGATCTTCTTAAGCTTTTGGGTTTGTTTTTTTTTTCCTTCTTTTCCTGGTTTGAGGCAGATCCTAATAAAAGCCAGAAGGAAACCTATCAGTCTGCCTCTGGTGGGACAAACAGAAAGAGCTGGAGCAGTTCCCATTCCTGTCCTCCTCTCAGTTATGCATTAGTAGAGAGACCAAGCTGACTTGCTAACAGTGTGTTGTGGAGGTTTTCTTTAAACAGCACTTAGGACACTTGCAATTCTTACTACAGTCAGTGCTCAACAGTACTATGGGAAGGAGAGACGAGCGTGGGTATCAGCTGGATGAGAGGATTTATATGAATACACATACACCTAGAAACAAGTCTCCAAGTGAAGGGGGAAATGCTATTGATCAATAGGACTGCAAGCTGTGTATCAAATGTTGCCTAAGAGGAGAACAAAAGCCCCAAGCATTACTGATGGAGACACAAATCACACAGCTGCTGTTCTCATACCTGACAGAAAACCCCTCAGGTTCCCAGTTCTTCATAGCAGACTTGTGTACGAGCAAGATGGGGCTCCACCACCACAGACGCTCGCCCACCTTAGTCACTCGGTGCAAAAGGGTTACAAACCCCGCCGCTCTGCAAACGTCTCACAAGCCAGACAGGCAGATGCCGGAGCTCTCGGCCAGCCCTACAGCGCAATGTCTCCCTCCAGCCCCCACTGCACGAAAACTCCGATCAAGACACTTTATTTTTTAAACGGGGTAGAGCGGGGAGCAACAAAGAGCACTTCCACATCTCTTTTAAGTTCTTGCCCGAAGAAGCTGATGCGAAAGCGAAACCACCTCCGCCTGGCCAACCGGGTAGCTTCGGACTGAAACTACCCTTTAAGGAGCTCTGAAATTGCAACAGCGTATCCGTACATAGTGAAAGGACACCTCTCCACGCTCATCACAGTGAAAACGAGGGGCCCTTCCCGGCATATCAGCGCTCCATCAGCGGGGCCGCCCCGCACCGCCCTCCGCCTGAAACTGCGGGTTGGGCCCCGCTCCGCTCCCCCCGCCAGCGCACGCCCCCCCATCAAGGGCCCAGGCCCACCCGCCACCGCCCAACGCCAAGCGGAGACTCCCAGGGGCTCTTTAAATAGCGTCTATAAATACGACGGCGGGGCGCGCCTCCCCATTGGCTGAGCTGCAAGCCGCGGGGCGGGGCCTTCGGGTCACGTGGGTGAGGGGCGGGTTGTGCAAGCGCGCTGTGACCCATTTGCCGCTGGGGCGGGTGGGGAGGAGGGAGGTATCGGGAGCCGGCCTGTTCTTTTCGCTGTGAGAAGAGCCCCTGCAAGTGGGGTTGCTGCGCGGTGCAGTACCTTGTTCTGCATTGCATTGCATTGCATTGCGCTGCTACCGGCAGACCCCCGAGTGGAGTTCGAGGCGCTCAAAACACTGGCTCGCTCAAGGGTCTTCAAGTTGGGTGCAATATAAGGCCTGAAGCCATCCCCCCTGCCTTGTAGAGGGTTCAGGTCCTGGCCAAAAGCAGCACATTTCATGCTCCTGCTGGTGTATTTCTAGAATCAGGTGGGTTGGGAAAGGCAAATAAGGGCCTTGAAAGTGTAGATGTCAACAGTGTGTCATACCAGGGTCAATAGATGACATGTCAAACCATAGTCAGATGCTGGGAGGTGGATGGGGAGGCTGAAGGGAGCCAGGAGCTGCAGCATGCTTGAGGCTGGACCAGCGGCTATGTGGGAGATGGGAGTCTGGAGCAGAAATGCAGGATGCCTTGAGCACCTGCTTCCTGCAGCACAGCGCTTTGTGGAATCAAGTGGTACATATTGACTGGATGTGCCCAATAATTCCTGAGAACACAGTTCTGCTTTGAAATAGTTGCCAGGCAAAGAAACCCAAGATGCTTTGCAGGAGCAAATTTTGCTGCTTTATAGCCCAAGAGGCTATTCAAATAGCTCCTTTAGGACTGATAGCATTTCTGTAAGTGAAGTGTTTTATTTCAAAGGAGGCCAAATTAATGCAGACTGCTGTTGACTTCTTGCTGATTCACTATGAAATAAAATAGAAAATGTTGCGATTCCTGGGCGAGAATATCTGGAATTTCAACAACTCCTGGAATTTAGTGTTGCCCTGGTATCCCTAGCGAAGCACAGGCCCTCCCTCCCTTGCCAGCTGAGGAGGACTCTTTCAGGCCCACAGGATGGATCTCCTGTGCCCCACCATAGCTACATGGCCTTACCTCAAGCTCAGCTGATCCCAAAGCCCATCCATGGAAAATACTTGGCCTCGCCTGGTCCTGTGATCTGTGGCACATCCTAATTGCAACCATGCTGCTGGACTTCGGCAACATCTGGCACAGCCGGTCCTGGCCTCACTGAACAAAGGCGATCCACATAAATAGTGATCCAGGGGTAAGCAGCTTGGTTTCCCTAAGCAGAGTCTAGACCTGCAGACTGGCTCTTGGAAGGCAGGAGGCTTGATCAGAAGCCTGAGTATTTCTTAGGAAACAAAATACCTTTTTTTCCTTTTTTTGTTTTTGGTGTGCAACACCTTAGCAATGCAGCTTGGAGTTGCCAATAGATGGGGGTTTATCTCAAGGCTCAGATACTGGGCGTTTTTCCCAGACCTATGACACTCTGAATCAGATTTATAACAGAATCTCCGCTTCAAATAAAGGAAATGAAAATGTTTTTGGATCTTGTGCCTATGCAGGAAGATTCATTGTGGTAGCTATAAATGAGACACAAGGAGGGAGAGAAGTGCCAAACCAAAATGCAAAACAAACCGGAATCTGTTGTATGAACAATAATTCAAGATTTCTGGATTCTTGGTACTGGCTGTGCTCCCATACCAAAGGCCAGCGTTGGGGGTGTGGGTATTGCAGCACTTGTAGGAGTTAAACCTCTTGCCCTGAAAACCAAATACTTTCCCACACACTGTGCTTCTCAGTAATTTGACGAGCTGTGCTGACCTAGATCTGCCTGAGGATCTAATATATTTTTGAGTGCAAACATAAATACACTCTCTTTCTGCATTTAATTTTTGAACAGCTCTAATTAAACCTAGCTTTATTTAAACACATCCAGAGCTCCCTTGCTATTTGGTCTTCAATGCGAAGACTCTTTGCCATTCACAAGAAGAGCTTTGCTGTAAATGAACCAGGGAAGAGCGGCTGCCGCTCCTCCATCCCTTTCTCTTTTACTGTTCTTCACTCTTTTGGGGGAAGTGGCTCTCAGAAAACAGGTTTCAAGCTGGAAGAAGATTTAATCACACATCCAGCATCTCTCAGGGCAGAGGAGTCCTACTTACGTGACAAATGTAGGCTTGATCTGCAGAGGGGATGCTGCATCAGGACCTACTTTTATTATCATTAACAACAACAGTAATAAATTTCACTTTCAGATCACAAAAAGTGAGAAGAGCATAAAAACTGCCCTTGTTCAGTGTTTTGTCTTATTTAGTCTGAAAATATGCCCTGCAGCTTTCCTGGAACCATTCTCCAGGGACACATTTAGAGGCATCGCTGGGTTCTGCCTTGGAGTTTTTCTCCAAAGCAACGGTGCTGCTGTGCAGATCCTGTGCAGGAACTGTTGGGATAAAGGGGGAATGTGTGGCACAAAGAGAGAGCTGGAGAGAGTGGTCTGGGAGGGTTTCAGTGTGCTGCTTGATGTGATATTGTATAACAGCTGAGTGGTTGCTGCTGTCGTAACCTAGAAGCACTGTGTTTGCTGCAGCCCAAGTGACTTGTCTGCTCCTGACAGGCTGTCAAAGGGCTTGTATGACTGAGGGTGAGAGAAGGAAATGCAGAGTAAAAAGAAAAAGGAAACGAGAAAAGCTGAGAACCGCAGGCCGCAGGTTTCAGTTGTCACATTAACATTGCACCGCTCTGTTACATTTGCATGCCAGAGAAAAGCAGATAATGGGGGGTTAAACCACGACAACAACCCACTCTACAACTGGGTACTTGTATTAGAAGGTAACAGTTAAAATCTGCAGTTCATGCTTCTCTTCAAGTTTCACCATCTCAGTGGATCCTTTAATGTTCCTTTTAATATTCTGTCTTTGCATCCCCAAGGAATGAGGCTGGCCTCTGCAGGGCTCCTTGCCATAACCCCCATAACCTCTTGCCCTGCCTGTCCAGCTGTTTGCAAAATCCCAACACCAGCAGGAGATACTGATGGAGCTAAGGACTGGGTAGGTGCCTGAAAAACTGCTGGAGGCACAAAGCCCTCTCTGTGCATGGACCTTCCCCTCCTGCTGCCCCACAAAGACCTTGGACAGGCTGGCCAGTGCTCCAGTGGGCCCTCAAGTCTTCTTGACTTCTAGGGGGTCTGATGTATGTAACAGTGGCAGTGCTGTGCCTGGAGGTGGATTTGAATATCTGCACCCCAGTGCTCAAGCTCACAGCACGTAACTGCCGGGTGTCAATGAATGCAGACCCTCTATCCCAGCAGTACAAGTCAGTCTTAACAGAGTGGGTTAAAAAAGGGGGAACCACTCTTGCATACCTGTTCTGTTTTCCCTTTTCTTCCTGCTGATGTCAAAGTTTCAAAAGTCAAAGCCTTTTGGAGCAGCTCTACCATAGAACAGGCACCATGGTACCCATGGAGCTGTCCTATCTCACTGGCTGTAACCTACCTAGACCATAGGTCTGACTGGTCTTTCTACCCCAACAGCAGTTTGTTTCTGTAATGAAATATTTTTTGAATGATGGGCACGTTGTAACCAAAACCTACTTACGTGATGTAATCATCAAGGCAAGTTTATCGCTTTACCTGTGTGTTCAGGCATATCCAGAGATCACCATTTTTCCTCCAAAAGGCAAATTTATTTGGAACCTGATTGTGAGAAAACGCAAACATTAAAGTAGGAAGATCTTGCTGCAGTAGTAGATTTAAAGAACCAAATGTTAGCGTGCTTTTACAGTCATTCATTCCAGTGCAAAGTGGTTATGAAGTACTTCGAAGGCTGACTGCTAATGCTTACACCCGTTTTATGCTATAATGAATGACCACACAAGATGCAGCACCATAAAGATTCAGGTCCATGATCTGTAAGTAGTCACAAGGTGCAGCCAGCCAAGTACTATCAATCTTGTATTGCTTTTGGCATTTCTATACTGCTCAATGCTCCTGTGAGTGCCAGGTTATCCTGAACTTCATTATAGATGGCTTTGAACATTTCATCAAGTCCTGCTCTTGCTGAAACAATAAATAACCAGTCCTAACCAGGTGCAACTCTGGCAAATTAAAATTGCACTGACATGGAAAATTAGCCCCACCAGTAAGACCTTAGCAGCTGGACCAGCAGGACTCTGCAGACCAGTCAGGGAAATGCTGGAGCTGGTGGCGGGAAGGATTTAGCTGCTGAAGCAGAGGTGTCTAGTGCTATTTTAGGCATGTGTGTGTATCCTGCTCAGTCCTTCCTTGCAGGTCGAGAAGGGTGTGGGACTCTGATGGGTTGCGTGTCAGACGTGCCAGGCCCGTACAGGTGTTTTGGGTATTGTAGCATGTATAAAGCAGCCAGTTAGAGGCTGGGCAGGGTAGGCAAACGTGCTTAAAATAGCACTACATGACTACATTTAGGCAAATGAATGTGGCCTTGGCATGTCTGAAACCCTGCCCTGTTATGTCATTTCGATACCTGGCACACAGCAGGGGAGAGTCTACTGGGCTATGCAGATTACACAGATGCAGTACTTAGGAAAAACTAAGGTCAAGAGTGAATGTTCATGCCTCTAGAGTTAGGTGGAAACTGAAAGGGTGTGGGGTTTTTTAGAGGTTTATAGACTTGAGAGAGTTTTGGTTCCCTCTTGATCATGCCGTAGGTAACTACAATATGATTTTGCCCACGGCCCGACTCTTGCAGCTGTTGCTCTGCCTCAGGCACATACTGCAGATGGGAAAGTGCAAACAAGCGTGTGTGGTTCGCTGCTAACTCCATGGATTGCAAATTGTCTGACTGGATCCTATAAAGAAAAAGAGAAGCGAGGCCTTGTCAGAGCTGGGGGACCTTGTCGTGAGTTCAGAGCAAAGAGGCTTCCTGCTGGAAGTGTCTGCCGTAGCCAAGGTGGAGAAAAAAATCTTTGTATACAGACTTTATAAATAAGTAGGTTACACCAAGCTTGTAACTGACTCACACCTTTGTCATCCTAGGGAAGCAGCTTGGCCAGGCTCTGAACTCTGGCTGCCCACTCAGCCTGCAGGATTACATAGAGATGCAGCTCAACTGGAGGTATTAGATTCAGCCATACCACACCACACAACCCTGGTGCAGCAGGGAGGCCATGGCAAGCTCCTCTGTAAATAGCATGGAACTGTAAAATTGCCATCTTTCCTGGGCTTTGAGAGATGAGCCTTGCTGTGCATAATGCCCCTGTGGTGTTTCCCATCTGTTCGGTGAGCGGGCAGGGAGGACAGGCAGAGAGGGCCAGGGCAGAGGTGAGGCCACACAGCATGTAGCACAGGAAAGCTCTCCCCAGCCAGCCTGCATAGGCTGGCAGGCAGTTTACTGGGGGAAGGGACAAGAGTTTAAGCTTTTGTCTCATTTTCAAATGATCAGGGCATCACTTCAGCCATCTCCTCTTATTTCCAGTCATGATCTCTACAGCAGTAAACTGAAGAGGGTCAGGGCACGACTTCAAGCAGCAACATGCAGCCCTCCATGCTTTTTATGTTAGCACATTCCCTGCCACAGTTTTGGCCTGTGACATCCAGGGCTCTCCCAGTTGGCAGCCCCAGGGCTGGTCCTGACTGCAGAACTGGTGAGCTCACCGTGTCCTGGGGAAAAAAAGAGGTCAGCCCTGAGGACATGAGCTGGGATCTGCATACGCTTGTTTGACCTCAGGGCCAGAGAACAAGCCCTAGCTGATGTGCTTGCTACTACAAATACTGCCAACATGAATGATTTCTTGGACTATTTTGCTGGGGAAGGCATAATGGTACCACATGCCACATCATGTCTGGTGCCATCCTGAGGTGATCTCACAGTGGCTGTCACTCAATCTGCAGTCTTTCTGCAGAAAGCAGAGCAACTCTGACCTCTGCTTTGGCAAATGCTTGGTGCAGATGCTTCCACAGACCCAGAACTGCACCCTTCAAAAGTCCTTGTTGCACCAAGCTGGTGTGTGAAGTCGCTTCTGAAAGCAAGTTACAGAGCTCCAAATACATAGATGAGGGAGATGGAGCTTGTGCTGGGCCTGAGGAGCTGCAGTGGGTAAACCTCTCCTGCAGCCCTTCCCTACTGATGTGCTAATGCAGAGCAGAAAAGGGCTTTCAAGCAGTGCCCCTGGCTGCTTAGCACTGTCAGAGTCCCCGTGGCTCTTTCCAAAACTGCTGAGGAAGCACAGTCTGCCCCAGAAAAAGCCCTCAGAAACTATTGTGAAGTTTAGCTTGATGCATTTGCAATGTAAAACTGCAAATTCCAGCTGGCTGATGCTTGCTGCCGGTGAAAGGATGCCTCTGCCCATGTCCCTGTGGTCCCACTCCAAACAGTGGTCGAGTAACATACCTTACCACCGCTGAGGGATCCTCGTTGGAGGCCGCTTATTGAGGGACTAGCAGGTAGCCATTCATTCCTTGGCACTGTACATGGGTTAGGCAGGTCCTGTCCTTTCCTATATCTCACATGGAGGCTAGGCTCCACTCTTACCCTGTGTAAGTCTAGTTTGAGGTCTGGGGAATTACATAGACCTTGTATGCCCCTGGCATCAATTTCCATGGGCTGTTCCTCCCCGAGATAGCCGCTTGAAAAGGTAGGACCTGTGGCTCTGGCTCGTCTGAGCGGTGTTTACTGCCCCCAGCTGCTCGTTGTCAGAGAGCACCCGAATGCAACGCAGCACTATCAGTTTGCGTCCTCTTGCGACTCGAGCAAGATACCTTTTTGTATCCCATTGCTTTTTCTGCAGCCACCACGGACCTTTGCTGTAGGCGCTTTGGGGCTTTTGGAAGACAGCGTATCTGAGATGCAAACACACAACTACCACAGCTTTGAACTAAGTGAAAGATCACAGGATGTGTTTGCAAAGAGTTAAATTTGCAGCTGCAAAAAAACAAAAGCAGCAGTCTAACAAGGCTTATTTAGGGCTCAAGAAGCAACCTGGCATTTGAAGTCTGTCATGTATTTATGGAAGTCTGCCTCTATCGACACATCACCACTGCCCGTGGATTCGCGGCATGTAGGTGCTTATGTTCTATGTTGTCATTTTGTCCCCAGCGCAACCAGTGTGTATGGGTGGGGATGTCACAAAATGCCTTCTCAAGGCTGGTAAGAAAGAGACAAGGGGTGGGGAGCCAGGAGAAGCCAGGTACTGTGCTCCCATGGCATTTGAACAGCAAAGCTTTGGACAGCCACTCAAAGCCAGGTCATTGTCCTCCCAGTACCTAGCTAGTTCCCTAGGCATCTAGTTAAAAATGAGCACAGCTGCACCGCTAAAGAACTGGCATTAGGTGTGTAGTGAACGGGCAGAGGATGTTTTGAGATTTCCAGGGCACTACAGAAGTATCGTCTACTTTCACTAGAGTTCTGATTATTCATAACATGCTAGTGATCATTTTGTATCTCACCCAACAGGTGGTCTATTAACATTTCTTGGCTGCAATTGCAGGAATAATACTTCTAGGCTTTACAGGCAGCATTCATCATGGCTGGCAAGGTAATTTATGTGTGTCTTAAACACTTGTAATTGGAGTTCCTCATAGTTCCAGTGAGGAACAAAACAGATTTCAGTAATACGCAGATGAATAATTCAAAGTGCATTCCTCAAAAAAAACATTTGTTTTTCTCTCTTGCTTTGAGTCCCTTGAACTAAAAGCTGGGACTGGTCTCCCCAGGGCTTGCCGGTCACGTAACTGCCACCAGCCCCCCAGGAAGTTAGGAAGTTCAGAGAAAACCAAAGCATTTAGCAGAGAAAGAAGTTCTGTAATGTCAGCTTCTCTATTCTGGATATGCCGGCTCCCAGCTGCTGCCTCTCCAATAGGTACTCCACCCAACCCTCAGATAATAATCACAAGCTATTTCGCCAGCTCTGTTTCCTTCTACATTTTTTGCTGTTAACTCCATCGGCTGAATTGATAGCGTTTAGCTTGAGAGCGCAATGGCTTGCAGAGCGAAAACCCGTTATTTGGGCTTGGGGCTGAGAAAATACTGACCCTTGTCCTGCAAAATGTGCAGGCACACACTAAGCTTTGTTTCAAGGGGTCTGCTTGTAAGCATGAAGTTAAATAGGAGTCTTGGAGAAACAGGGCCAAAAAATGCATGGGGTGCATCACCTGGGTGAGATGGTTTTCTAAATAGATGTGGACATTCGCAGTGTCCATTCCTAGGAAAAATATCCCTGCACTACCTTACCATTCAGGCTTTCTCTGGGGGAGGAATGACTCTGCTGTCAAAAGGCCTGATGCTCCTGTTTCTACTCAGACAAAAGTTCCACTGAGAGTAAGAGTTGATATGGCCAAATGGAAATTGCAAAACTGGATTCAGATTGGCACGTAGTCGAAATCCAGAAATCCTCAGTGATAAAACATTTGTCTTTTCAAAGCATGCACCAGTTTCTGAAGCAGATTTTATTTTTCAGAAGTGTTACTTCCTCCCTCAGCTGCTCATAGTTTCCCCCTTACACAGAATTATTTTAGCAGCCCAAAATACATATCTGCATGTGCAAACTTCAGCAGCACGTTAAAGAGACACCATCCAAAACACTTTAGTCCATATGAAGTGAAACACATAATGTCTGACATGGAAAGTTTGTATTAGTTTAAGCCTGAATATTTCAATACATCTGTCATGGGCACCTAGTAAAGTTACTTTTGCTGGACTGGTTTTCTCCCCTACTTACTCACATAATGTGGCTTCAGAACATCATCTCTGAGAGCATCCCGGCATACAACCTACCTCTGCAGGGACGTGTGAAGCTGGAGAAGTGCATCCATTTTTCCAAGGGATCAAAATGTGCTTCAGCCAGCACACAAAGAAAACAGCTTAGAGAGAATAATAGTGCATATATAATACCACAGGCATCTCCCCACCATTTTGAAGGTTTCACTTAAAGTCCACTAGAGTGCTTAGCATACTCTGTCTCTCAGGGTTTTTCTTGAGGTCTCAGTTGCCCAGATAGGGCAGAAGCCTCAGTGCCCTGGGACAATTACTCTCCCCAGCTGGCCAAGCCTGCCCTGCAGTAGAGATTCTTCCTTTCAGAAGCACTAGTGCCCTCCACCTACTGATCCACATTCCCCATTTGGTGATGGCTTTGTCTCTTCCTGGTGTTCAGTCCTGAGAAAATGAATTCAGCCTGGGCAGTGGCCATCTGCCCATTCAAGGGCTCTCAAGCTGCATGGAAAGTCACCCACGGTCAAGAGCTTTATGTCCATACTGCCATGCTGAGAGAAGACATTTACCCCCTCATCTCTGGAGACCTTGAGTTCCATGTGGCAGTGAAAGAAGGATAAGAAGGTGAACCAGCTCTCCAAACAGGGCTGTCCTTCTGTCACAAGAGTGCTGAGAGGGGCCCCAGTATCAAGCAGACTTCACAAGTACAGACTTACCTATGGGGCCAAAATCCTTACATCAATACCCAGCAAAGTAAAGCTTACTGTGGGTCTGTTTCACTTCTTCAAAAGCATGTGCTTAATTTGGCATAACTAGAAGCAGCATTTCAAGATAGCCCTTATATACAGCATTTAAGCCTACAAATGGTATTTCAGTGGTGTAAATGGGTTCCAGGTGTGACAGTTGCCAAGTAGGAGATGGAAACTCTCAGCTGGGTGCAGTCATTGCAGTCGGTGACTGTAATTTTCAGCGGTGCAAAGATGGAGAAGCTGTCCAAGGCTTCTACCCAGGGCAACAGCACTCTGGTCTATGATGTTCTGCCACCTTTATCAGTAATAGCAGTCATGGGCTGAAGTGATAATTGCTGCAGGTTGATGATAGAAGCTGGCATGCAGGGGTGACCAGAGCTAGAGTTACCCTTTTTCCTGGCTAAACTGATAGAAGTAGCTCAGATGTCTTTGTTCATCTCCTATTTATGGGGTTACTTAGGTGGGTAGCAGAACATCTTAATCACTTTGCTTAGTTAATTCTGATTTCCTGTAACACTGTGTTCTAGCAGTTACCTAGAACACTAGTTTCCAATTGGGAAATCTTGATTACAATAAAATCAGCAACATTTTGCCATTAATTCCATAGCAGTAAGGATTTGACCAGAGAATATCTATGGAAGTCTGTGAGTATTGTGGTATGCAACTGGAAAAAAGACTTTGCTCAAGAAACCGTGCATGAACAAAAGGAAGCTCAGCTTAAACTGAGAAGTGTGAGCCTGAACAAACTCAGAACAGCTAATGTCTGCCAGTCTGATTTGTAGGCATGGAGCTCCAAGATGATTGTTGTTTGGACAAGAGCCAGAAGTTTGGGCTTCATTTATGAGCTATATAATCAATATGGGCTGAGGCCAAAACCCACAGTTTTTATAAGGCTGGGCTATTTCTTGCTTCATATTATTAGGCACAGGAGACAGAGCTGACTTAGATTTACAGAATCTTGGCTCAGACTCAAAAAGCATCAGCATGACTACTGAGAATGAGTGTACTCTCAGCTAAGGCCCCTCCAGGAATCAGGATGTTTCACTGGTTTTTAAAAGCCCAGTTCCAGTGCAGATGCAGTATTCATTTCTACGATAGTGTCACTTGTTTATTACTGGATCAGTATAAGATCACATTTAGGGCATTTCTGCTTTATAGCCTTTTCCCTTTATTCAGCCTAAAAGCACTTTGCAGCACAGACAAATCCTGGAACTGGTGCCCCCTTTGCAGCCATGCTGCTGCTTCTGCATTCAGTCAGACTTTCAGTCATTGGGAGGTTTGTTCACAAGCCGCAGCAGTGTTCATCAGGCACCCCAGTTCCTGTAGATGTCCTTCAACGTGTTTTTCTGTGTGGTATACCACTGAAATGCAGTTGACTTGAGCGAGGCAGCACTGCTGGATGCCGTGCAGACACACCACTGCGCACTTCTGAGTTTGAAGGGAAGAATAACTTTTCCCGATAAAAACTTGAGGGGGAATTGAGACAGCAATCTTTGTGAGAGCAAAGGGAAAAAGAAAGAGCCTTTTTGTCTGGGAGGGTTGTGTGGAGAGGTTTTCGGTGGCGCCGGGAGGTTAGTACAGTTTTCCACCTTATCCAAAAGATGGCACTGTTCACATTGGAGCCGTGCTCAGCTCCAGGCAGGGGCACCAGGCCTTCGCCCTCAGGGGTCTTGTCCTTGGGCACCCTGCAAATGCAGTCCCGCTTAATGCCCAGAGACTCATTTCACAGCCCCCTGCGCTGTGGCAGAAGGCTCTTTAGCGGCATTATTCCTACCTGGTTGTCATCTTCCAAGCGGAAGAGTGGCTCAGAGACTGACTTGGTTTCAGCAGTGTTTAATTTCTCTGAAATCCAATTGCTAGTATTTTGGAATAGCCAGTTGTGTTTTAAAGTGAGAAGAGATACTGGGAGAAACAGGGAAGGGGTGAGAAAATGAGAGGATGAGAAGCTGTGAGAAGGAGCAGATGAGTGTAGTAGGGTGGGACATGTGTCAGCAGTGGGAGCAGAGAGGGAAGCAAAGAAAGGGAGTCAAGAGAGGAGTCAGCATGCAGGCATAGAGATTCAAGGCCCCAGCAAGAAGGAACAGGACAAAGAAGCTGGGGTGATGCTGGTAAATGCTAAACTGGGCTTGCTCAAATTTATCCCACTGTTCTTTTGCTGAACATGCAATTAGTTTGTAGTGCTGAAGAAATGAGAGAAATTTCTATCCATAGTCCTTAGATGAGGGTTAATGGCCCAGGCACAGATACTCATGGAAAATAAAAGAATTCCCTCCTCCTGGGCCCTGCAATGCCTCTACATTAAGCCCAGGGGTGTGTTACTAACCAGAGCCCTTTCCACAGGAGCATCACACAGACAGCAGGTTTTGTGTTGCTGTGGCGTGGCAGTTGCTACATGGGCTGGGGAACTTGCTCCACCAGGATCTGAATGTAGCCCCTTGCAAGAAGCAGGATAAAGGGTGTGAGGAGGTGCCTGGCCACCATCTGCTCCATGGGTCATTCCCATGAAGTGGACAGGTTTATCTGCATGCATCTGGCCCTGCAAACAGCCACCACCACATCACTGGATGAACCAGACCTTTGAACACAGCTCAGCCTGAGCCAGAGTGGCACAATCTGGGCTGGAAGGTCCCTCCTGCTCCTTCCTTTGCTCACCACAAGAATTACCTGGCTTAACACCTGGAAGGAGCATCTGTGTCTGATGCCTGTATATAGCAGGATGGAGGCTTTCACTTGGTCAGTCCAGCCTTGTACTCACAACTTTGTGGTCCAACTAGAGACTACCTTTGTAGAGAGATACGGAAAATAATGCATCAGCCTTTTAGGGGAGCACGGGAACATTACACAGGAGTGTCGGATAAGAGGTGAGAAACTTTGTACTAGCTTGAAAATACAAGAGAAGTTAATTATACTGACATCCCTTTCAATCCAATTTATAACTTTAAAGATGATCCAGGAGGTTGTCAGTTTTGAGTTTAATTGACCTATTTGCAATTGAGCCAATTCATTCTAACAGCTGGGGACTCTTTTTCATAGTTTTCAACTCACTGTTTCAAGATTTTAAGGCTAAAAGGGATCATTAGATCATGTAGTCTGGCCTCTTGTGTATAGACTTTCATCCAGACATTCTTCTTCTGAGCTGCATAAGATGTGTCTGGCAAAAGCCTGCATCCCAGAAAAGTGCATGGTCTGGATCAGTGGTTCTCAGGATGGGCAATGCACTGTTTCCCCTGATCGCTTGTTCCCATGGGTAATCAGTCATCTTGAGATTAAAATGTGAGCATCATCAGGATCTCAGTGATCCAAGATATTGCCTGATCCAAAAAACGTTTAATGAGCAGTGCCTGACAGACATGCTATTAATTCTTTAAAGATAAATTCTTAAAATATAAATAGGATTATGAAGTACTTGGGAGATATTAATTTTGCCAAGTGGGTTGATTAGCTTCAGATACAGGCAGAGCAGACCAAACACTGGGAGTCATCACTTGTTCTTTCAGCTTTAACTTTGATTCTTGTTAAAACTCAGGCCCTTCGGGGCAATTGCGTATGTTTTACAGAACTAGGTTTTTAGTTGCCCTTTGGAAGCTGTGACCGGGAAATGCCCCTGTAAGACACTGCAGATGGTTCTTTCCACGTACCGCTTGGCAGATGCACAGGAAAATGACGCTGGAAAGTTGGCTCTCAGCTGTACTTTGTAGTGAGGCGCTAATACATGTGCTCTAACACTTTGTAATGACGTGCTTGGGGTTGTTTAGGGCATTTTTTTTTTGGAGTCTTTGCCAAATTATAAATCCAGTTGCAAGCTGGAAGGACCAGATCTCCTGTCTTTATGAGAAAACAAGCAGTGAACTGAACAGATGTGGCCCCACCTGGAACGTGGCACTGCCTGCTGGGGTGCAACTCTCCCTATGGGCACGGGCATAACTGCAGGGGACACACACAGATGCTAGAGCCTCCATGGTCTCCCAACACATTTCCAGCCCCTTTAATATCTCTTTAACCCTCATTTCTCTCAATTGCTTTAAGCCCTGGTCTCCTTTCCTTACTCCCTGTCTCTGGACACTATTGCCTCTTTCCTATTCCTTTTTTCTGCAACTTGCCAGGACAGCCCCTTCCCTCACAGCCATGGGCTGAGAGAGGTGAGGATTTTCTTCTTCACTGATACTAGCCCTAGTATCCAACTAACTGGGGACCAGATGGCATGAAGTAACTTTTAATAGGACACACAATCTGAGACATAGCAAGATGCACCAGGGCTTGCCAAGGTCTGCGCGGTCAGACATCAGGCTTCTCTTTGCAGCTGTGGTCAAACTCCCTAAAAATACAAGCATTGCAAGAGCCCTTCAACGTGTCCTGAGGGCTCAAACTCTGTCTAAGGAGCTGAGAGAATCCCTGCTTCCCAAACTGAAGCCTCAAGCACACACACAATGCACACAGAGCTGGGCATGCTGGCAAGAAGCAAGATTTGTCCTTGCAGCAGTTTGAGCCTCAAAGCCACTGCCAATACTTTTCCATAGGCAAGGGGGTCCTTTTCCATCCTGTTTCCACTCCCTGCCAGCACTGAGGCATGCCGCTGCTTTCCAGCGATTTGGGCAATGTGATAAGCCTTGGCTAACAGTTAATGCTATTTATTCTTAGTACAGTTATTAAACACACAGGAATGAGAAACTGGGGTCAGCAAAATATCCAAGGGCAGATTGTGCCTGCTGACCAAATGACACTGTAGCCCTGCAAACCCTGAAGTGGTGGTCTTGAGGAAATGTATGGTCTCAACATCTTAGAGCAGAAATGACATTAGACACTGTCACTAAAAGAAACTGCAAAGGGAATGTTAAATTAAATAGGGATTTTAAATTTTAACAGCAATTAAATTTTAAATATTCCATCTCTTTGTAAAATGAAAGCAATATTTCTGTTTTAACATGAAATGGGCCAGATCCTCTGCAGCTGTACATTGGTGACCCTCTGCGCTGAAATCAAGGGAACTTAATTGATTTGTAGCAGCTGAGGATGTGCCAGTTCAGGCTCTCTCCTGGAAATACATGACTCCAATCTGGCTGGCAGTGCAGCCTTGATGTTTCATTAATTTGCAAGAAAGATGCTGCCGGGATAGACACATGCTCTGGCAGTGCGGCTGACAAAGAAGTAAAAAATTACTCTAAAACTTGTTATCATCTGTCATGTTATAGAAGCTAATTTAAAAAGCATTTCCCAGGCTCCCAATCTCAAAGGATCACTTAAGGATGTTGTTTTTCTTTTTGTGTGTGTGTTAGGAAACCACTGCTCGCATCGTGTTTTTTAGACTGTCGTGGTTTAAGCTTAGTCGTAAATTAGACAAAGCATGTAGCCTGCTTGTTTTCCCCCCACAACCTGTCCTTCCC